>SZWC01003220.1:83561-99493 GCA_023375785.1 Penium margaritaceum
ACTCTGCCCTCCACACCATTCTCGAAGGGCAAACTAATCTGTGGCGTTGAATTTACCAGTCGTTACTATATAAAACTGTTAAAAGAGCGGAAAGTGGATGGTTCAAAGAAAAGAGGTTCCTATCAGAATAATATTCACATAATGGGGATAAATTGATAAATTTACACTTATGCTAGTCATCAATTAGATGATCAATGTCTAGGAGGTTGTCATTAGGCTCACAGTTGTTGTGCACGCGGTCGTACCGGTGCCACTTGACCAGGTACTTGGTCGAGTTTCCTAAAAACCACCACAAAAGGAACTATGCCCATTGCTATTACATTTACTATCTCCCCATCTCTACGCAGTAGTCTTTCGAAATCCAAAGAGGTGCTGACATCCAAATGTTTTCCTAAAACCCACCACAAACAGGACTATGCCCGTTGCTATCAAATTTGCGGATTTGTAAGCAAGTTCGACGGCCAGCACTTCTTTTTTTGGCTCAATCACTGTTGTGCGCCTCGCATAAAGTACGGTGGACTTGTTCAAGCATCTCATTGGTCCGCTCTGTTAACCCGTCTTCTTTTAACATAAAACGCAATTGATAGCTTGATCCGTCTACCATAACGTGTCATCACTTTGCACTGGAAATGGCACGAACTGAAGCAGTCCCGGTTCATGGTACTTGGCACGACGTGTAGTTGCATGATCTGATTTAGAAACATTGTTGGTTGTTGTTGGAATAAAGTGAAAACTAAAAAAAAAAAAGGGCGGAATGACCATATACCCATCGTTCGGAACAATAAGCCTGATCCCCCCCTCGCTCGGAACAATAAGCCTGATCCGCCCCTCCGTCGGAACAATAAGCCTGATTCGCCCCTTCGACATGGACACGAGTTTGCACGCGTAAAAAATGAACAATATACCCCTCTCGTTTGTCAAAAGAGAGCATGTCGACGTCGCATGGATGCGGCGTCGACATGCTGACGTCACATTTTTTGACCCAATGATCACAAACTCGTTAGTAAAAGGGTTTGTGATTTTTCGTCAGTGGTTTGTAAGAAGTTTGCTTGGGGGGTCCGAGACTCCCCATGAGTTAAAAGGGGGACCTGCTGGGGCCCGCTGCCGCGGGGCCCAGCAAATGCCCGCACAAAAATAAACCCTGAAACCTCAGGTGTAATTAGGGGGTGGGTTTTTCATTTGTTTGTACATCAAACGCGGGTATAAAGTTGAGAAACATGTAAAACAAAACAAACATGGATTTTCGAGTCCCCATTCATGGGGACTCAAAAATCCATCCGTAGGGGGGATTCCTACGGACGCCCGTCCGCCGGAATCCCAGGCGAAGTCCCCCCCCCCCCCACCACACTCACCCCCGCCTCCCGGCAGCCCACCGGCCGCCCGGCCCTCAATTGCGAGGGCCTCGATCGGCGGGCAGGTGGGTTGACAGGGGGGTGGGGGGGGGGGTGTTGACGAAGTGCCGACCGACGGACGTCGGCCGGCAATCTCCCCCCCCCCCACCCCCCACCCCTCGAAACTATCGCGGCCCTCCATCGCGACGGCCGCGATGGAGGGCCGCATTCTACCAGGCATGCCCGCTTTCGCCATGCTTAACCAGCGACATGCGTCGCTGTTTGAGCATGGTGAAAGCTGTGGGGCGGATGGGGCTTATTTTTGCCGGACAGGGGCGAATGGGGTTTATTGTTCCGACGGAGGGGTATATGGGGCTTATTGTTCCGACGGAGGGGTATATGAGGGTCATGGGTAACAAAACAGGGGGGGATCGGCATTTTTGCCGGAAAAAAAAAAACTTTCCACCGCCACATGGATAGCGTCATATCCCTCCTCTTTATCACGAATTTCATGTTGATATCGACCCTTTGACTTCATCAAAACAAGAAGTAGTTGGAGGAGCCCTATTGGCCTCTTGCAACAAGATTTTTGTTGTCAAGGAATGTCTTCTGATTTGAAAAACATTGCCATGTCGATCTACATCCGGCCCCACTTGAAATATTTCGCCAATTTCTTCAGCGTCTTGTCGTCGCCAAGGTCTCCATCTCGACTGGTGTTGTGGCATTCCTTCAACAGAATCCGTTGTAATTCCTTGTTTGGCGGTACGACGACATGCAAATGAACCATTGCCGCCATTAAGGGCCGTCGAACCAAAACTTGGTCTTGTCGTTCACACTAAACTCCTTGCAATCCTTTGCGAGCAGCACTACAAAGTACGGGTCTCATTCGACGAGGAACATGATCTCATCGGCCATCAATTATGGCCACCAACTTACAGCATTGCTGGATTTCCATTTCCAGTTTGATACATGATGTCGTAGTCGAATTTGGACTCGAGGAACTCCATTTATCGAGTTTCACGGCGACTCACATTTGACTGCATCTTCAGATATTTGAGTGCGTAATGGTCGGTGCAGAAGATGCTTTGCCGGCATTCCAAGTAATACCGCCACATCTTCAACGCGTGCACGACTGTGAACATTTATTTTTCATACACGAGTTCCGGCCAGCATTGTTTTCGTGACATGAACGCAACCGGGTGTTCTCCACCGCGATTGTCTTGGGGGAGAGCATCTCTAACTGCTCAACCGGACGCATTAGTGGCCATGGCGTAGTCCTGAATTGGATCCACCGGTCGTTGGGCTGGTGTCAAGGTAAGAGCATTTCCAAAAGACTTAAAACGATTCTAATTTAGTATCTTCCCATCTCCACGTAGTAGTCTTTCGAGTGAGATGAGACAGAGGTGCTGACATCCAAGTGTTTTCCTTTACAAATCGATAGGGATACATGCAGAGTCCGGAAACAACTATGCATCCCAAACAGTAGTCGGCGTCAGCCAATGAGTGATTTTCTCTATCTTCTTTGGCTCTATGGTGATTTGTCTTCTGCTAATGCTCTGACCTACAAGCTCAATCGGACAATGACCAAAGTCGCACTTCAAAAGTTCGTATGATAGCTTTTCTCTTTGTAGAATCTCCTAAACATTTCGGGGATGTCCCTTGTTCTCCTCCAGGGTGCGGCTATAGACAAGCCTGTCGTCAAGGTCATCCCTCTTCGAAAAGCATTATTTGCACCATGTTAAGAAAAATCTAATTCTTCTGCAATGCTATGTTGTTATATTGCGGTAGAGAAGGTGACATGGGATCCCACTTGATGATGTGTTGTTTCAACAACTAGCTGAAGTCCATATGTTTTTCTGTTGCTGTTGCAAATATATCACACTTTGAGATTATTTTTTCATTTGATCAATAGAATGTACTTCTTGAGCAATTCCCAAACATTTCCTTTCCACATCATGGAGCGAATATGATTCTACTGGGTTGATGATGTTTTCCTTTCCATCACTGCAATCAACACATTCTACTATCCAAACGTGGAGGAAATGTTTCATGTTTTAACATTGTCACAAGTTGTTCCATTCTAGAAATTATCCTAAAGATTTGATATCGTCATACGCATTCTCTTGGCATGAAAGTTCCACGAAGGCAGAAAACAAGCGGAACAAAAGTCAGAAACAGGTATGGTATACGCCAATATCTCATGAATATCCGTTACCTATCTCCCTATCAAAGGAAGTTGTAGAAGGAAGATAACTTGAGGTAGAAGTATCTCCAAAATGGTGTACGATGACAGGGCAATTCCTCTAAATTTCGTACTGCACATTGAAGTGTGGCACGTCACTTCATTATGTGTTGTGGTCACTGCACTCGTAATGATATGCACATAGACAACCATACTTCGAGGCTCAGGAACCGACTAATCCAATCCTTGGCTATATGTTGTGTCTATTTCAAGAATAATATTATTGCTTCTACATGATTTTCCAATAGCACAAACTTAAGGTCCAAATTTTACCGGAATGAGGGGACATAGTTGCTATTTTTCCATGGTAGTAGTGAAAATACTCATGAGTTATTACTCTCTTGTTCCTTGAGAGAAATTTCATCAACATTTTGAAGAATAAATGACACATTGAATATTTGAATTTAGAAAATGGAAAAATGTTCTAGGTTGTGTCTGAATACTTGAATTTATAACAAGCATGAAGAGCGAGGGGGTGGGGGGCACAAGGTGAAGTATATGCATCAAGAATTCACACATGTTGTGCTAGATGCATCCAAGTATCAAACACTCTACCAAACAAAGTCATGTGACAACCAGCTAGCCTGACTTATCAAACTTTGTAAAAATTTATCTGAAAAATACGACAATATGAAACAACCACCCAACCTACGCAAATGTGATAAATGACCATACACCATTAAACCTTTAGGTGGGAAATTGTAACAGACGTGGTCTGTTTTGCGACTAACTGCAGAACCAAAACATAGGCCCTCACAATAGTCGTCTCAGGAGGAGTAGCGAATGGTCGCCTCAGCCGTTTTGGCTGAGACGAACCGCGCCGCAAACGGACAGGGTCGTCATAGGGTATTTCGTAAACATGTAACCTAAAACCCTATTGTTCCACGTGGAACATCCACGTGGGAATAGGACCCTAGCGGCCAACTAGAGGGG
This sequence comes from Penium margaritaceum, assembly GCA_023375785.1. NCBI lineage: Eukaryota > Viridiplantae > Streptophyta > Zygnematophyceae > Desmidiales > Peniaceae > Penium > Penium margaritaceum. The sequence continues at coordinate 88,068 of SZWC01003220.1, forward strand.
AGGAGGAGTGACGCGATGGATCTTCCGTCGCGACACTCCTCTTGCCTAAAATCCGGCCTATGGCCCGAATCCGGGCTAGAGTCGAACTAGACACTAGACCGAGATTATGTTTCAGACCTCAACTCATCAAGACATCGGTCTCGAGCCCCGGAAACCCGGGAACTATAACTAAATGCCATTTTTAATTTTAAAAATGGCTCGCACGCTACATTCCTCCCTCTTTGCTTCGAACCGTACGCGATGATCAAACCTCACGGAGGTTTGATCATCGCGTACTTCATGATGCAAACCATGTAACAAGAATCGCAAACAAGATCGCACGTGTGAACTCTTGTCATCCGTAACACGATTGTGTTACATTCACGCACAATCAACCACACACTTGTGGTTTTTGTGGTTATGGTCATTAGCGTACAACATCCTGTGTTGATCGCGTGATCCTTGGCTCTTACCAAGATGAAACACATAAAACCCTTGTACGTTCTTCACAATTGTTGGTGAGTGTTCACCGAAGGCTCATCACACGTGTGTATCAATGGCATAGTCGATGCCTTTGGGGACGTATATTGTCACAACATCTTGCCAGTTTGGAAAGAGAGTACATAGGATGAATTTTCCCACCTTTCGTGTAGTACGTGTTCAGCAAGCAGTTGTGGTGACGCCTCCTCCCCCTTTGCAAGGAGCGTCCCGGCGACCGATCAACCGGGCGTCCCCGCGAAAACTGTCCACGTCCCCACAACACTTCCCATGTCGTTCGGACATGATTTGTTCCAAGGGGTTGTTTCCAAGGTGGTACCTCCCCGTAACATTGTTAGTACGTGCAAACCAGTATCTGGACATCAGACCTCTTGGTTTACAACCACGTGTTCATGACCACGCGAAGGTCCACTAGACCTATTTCAGCACTTGTGGGTTGGTTGGCTGAACTCCACTAAGCCCATGCAACTCACATGCTAGCTTGATCTTAGGGTTGGGAGGCACCAAGGCCCTAAGACAGGGTTGCTGAGCACACTTGTTTTTCCTTTCAAATATTGCACTCATCTTTGAAGGAGGCGGCATCGGTCGTCTGGCATGCGCAATTACCGTCAAATTCCATCACTGGACACAGCAATACTCCGACCTAGATGATCTTGGTCTCAACCATCATCCCCTCATTTCTGTATGAAATGGGTACCGTAGGATGCCGCTCACGTCCCTGTCAAAAGCGCGCTACTTTTGAACTAGGTAAGCCTATACTTGATCTCAACGACCATGGATTCTATCCATGAACGAAGTATTCATCGCATGGTATTCAGCGAACGGGTGTACCATGATCACAATCATTGCGGTACAAGTTGGAAGAACACCTTCCGGGTGTCAAATCCATGTGATTGTGATAGAACACTTCCGAATCACATCCAGTGATCCTGGAACAACAAGTTCGTAAATCTTTTACGATTATGTAATCGCGTCCAAGGGTTGAATTCGAGAACCCTTAATGGATTGTGGTTGCCAAGTTGCAACAATCTGTGTTGCTTGAATGTCTTATATTACGTACGTTCAGTACTTCCACTCAATAGAGTAGTTTTCATATGCCGTATCCGAGACACTTGTAGAGGGTATCGCCCCCATCAAAGACATCTGAAAAACCACCACAATCCTTGATGTCACCGTAGCAACATCCAAAACATATTATACATGCATTCGGCGATGTACATCGATGAAATCATCCCTAAAACCAAGGGGCTTGGGTCACTTCACCATGACCTTTCGGGTCAGTGAAGCATGGTTCGAATGCGCCGAAGTCATTATGATCTCTCTTGGAGATTGGTTTTGTTCCAACATATTGGATAGCCGGTGCTACACCATGCCTTCGGTATGATTAGAATCCATCCACATGATGTTTGAAGAGCGTGACGTACACGACTAGTGTACCATGTCACCATGCCCTCAACTTTGAGACGTCTCTCTAAACATCAAAAGAATCGGATGAGAAACATCGTTTCTCAAGGTTCATCTTGAAGAGTCCTCATGCCAACATTTACTTACGACACACTGGTCATTAGTTTGCCTCAATGTTGATTATGACTTGTCATGTGGTCGGTCCGACCACCAAGATGTAGGTGCTAACACATTATTATCTTAAGGCTATCGGCTTATAGATCGTCTCCACGGTCATAAGCTTAGAGCACAAAACCTAGACCTTGAGGTGATCTCAACTATGTCGTAGTTGTTTGTAGAAATCTATGAGATCCTCATAGTTCTCTGGAGCACCATTAGTAGAAAATGAGTGTCGTTCATTTTCTCTGAGATGGATTTTCACTGACCTGTAGATGAATTTATGTCATCGACATCGGTTCACATACTTTTGTCTATCAACTTTCATGACATGTTCACTCGCCGAGTGATGATAGACAGAAGGTGTCGCCTTCAAGTTTGTTCAACTTCGACATTCAGTCGATCTTGTCATATGCCAGAGAGTGACTCTTGCAGTCTTCCACCATCACACTGCGGCGTCTTAAACCGTTCAAGACCCATAGAAGAGTATCTGTCCCTCTCTGGTGCATTTACAACCCCCACTCAAAAGTATTCTTGTCTTTTGAACAGGGTTATCGGTACACTCATGTACCTTTTTATCGTCGGTACCGGTCGGGTACCCGACTTGTATCTATAACTCACTGAGTGAGAGGGTGTCAATGGTGTTGCCACTGAGAATTTATTCAAGCGTATCATCCTTGACGTGTTCAATCACGGACCGGTGTTTCCATCGACTATGACTGATGATGCACAAAACCTCCAAAAGGTATAGATGCATCCATTGCACACTGTGTACAGGCGGCGCAATGTCAATCCTTGAGGATCGAAGCCGGCGTGCTAACACACCAGGTCTGTCTAACATCTCGTGACATATTCATGACACGGGCTAAGTCATGAAACGATCGTGTTTGCCTTTGGACATTATAGCACAATGGGACGTGCGACTATTGTAGCACATGTCCTGCGTCCACTAAACCACTTGTTTAGTGAAATGGTGTCGCCATTTTATCCAAAGCATCAGCTGATATCGTCATATCTTTCAAATGTCACAAAACAGTTGTGATCATTCGTCCGTCCAACTTATCCATATCTGGATGTCGTGATCGACGCAACGACAGTTAGTGGATAAGGTTTTTGTGCATGTCGTGCACGTTTTCCATGCTTGTTATGAACCCAATTTAATGTGGCTGAAGTACCATGGTATGAATCTCATACCTTGACCCACTGAAAAGAGGGTTGTCTCCACTGCTTGGTCATGTGCTTTAACCTCCTGCGGTCATGCAAGCCGTGCATGTTTTGGAAGTCGGCTCAACCGACTGGGCTTTTGTAGCATGTTCCACCAATGGATATGGAGGAGTTCGTCCACCTTTCGCATGGTCCAAATTTGAGGAAATCGTCCTCATCACCCATGATTTATCCATTAATATCTGGTTCGTAATTCTTTCAGAAGTACCTTCCTATACTGCTATCGGCAGGGCAAAATTCAACTTCCAATGATCGTCACTGTCGGTGACGACCGAGACCGTTGTGTTTTTGTTACGCCGTTCGGGCATACCGGTGATCACCACAGCTGTCCGTGATTGTTTCCGGACATGCCCGTCGATTCTCGATTTGAAGAATTCGACAATATAACCATTCTCGATGCCGTCGAGATGCCTTGCAAACGTTAGACAATGTATCTTGGCGGTTCAAATAATGTGCTTGACGCACTTGTCCGTTGAACCACTTAACGTATGTATGTATGTATGTATGTATGTATGTATGTATGTATGTATGTATGTATGTATGTGTGTGTGTGTGTGTGTGTGTGTGTATGTATGTATGTATGTATGTATGTATGTATGTATGTATGTATGTATGCATGCATGCATGCATGCATGCATGCATGCATACATACATACATACATACATACATACATACGTACATACATACATACATACATACATACATACATACGTACATACATACATACATACATACATACATACATACGTACATACATACATACATACATACATACATACATACGTACATACATACATACATACATACATACATACATACGTACATACATACATACATACATACATACATACATACGTACATACATACATACATACATACATACATACATACGTACATACATACATACATACATACATACATACATACGTACATACATACATACATACATACATACATACATACGTACATACATACATACATACATACATACATACATACGTACATACATACATACATACATACATACATACATGCATGCATGCATGCATGCATGCATGCATGCATGTATGTATGTATGTATGTATGTATGTATGTATGTATGTATGTATGTATGTATGTATGTATGTATGTATGTATGTATGTATGTATGTATGTATGTATGTACCCTACTGCTTGATAAATTCGATTTTTTGAAATTTAGTAATTTGGTGATTATTAATTTCGTTCAGATTTTTCTCGGGTGCAATTATTTTGATGATTCTTTTATATTCGACGAAATCCATGCCTGGATCCTTAAAATCGGCGAACTATCCTGCTCACGTCCGAATGTCGCGTTTCACTTCTGCACTTTGAAGTTCGAACTTCGCGCGCGCCCTCTCGGTGCGGTCGGTTCGGCCACGTCCGACTGAAGCTGTCGAACCTCACCTTGGTCTGGGCCAAACCTGACAGATGCGAATGATCCAACGGCCCGGATCATAGGTGTCAGTAATGCGCCCATACTATCACGCGAGCTCCTGACCGTGCAAGATATTCTTTTCGCTGGAGCTGCACGTGTCTGCGTACGTCGTGGAAAAACAACTCTCGATAATTTCACAGTTCGATGACATCTTTGTTCCAGACCCCGATTTGAATGATACATTAACATACATATGTTTTTCTTAAATCCGAGCAAACTTTCTTAAATATTTTGGTGATTGGAATGAATTCGTCGAAAAAACAAATTCGTTCAAAACCGATGACTCCACAAACAGTTAATATCGAATTTAACGATCAGTAGGGTATGTATGTATGTATGTATGTATGTATGTATGTATGTATGTATGTATGTATGTATGTATGTATGTATGTATGTATGTATGTATGTATGTATGTATGTATGTATGTATGTATGTAGGTATGTATGTATGTATGTATGTATGTATGTATGTATGTATGTATGTATGTATGTATGTATGTATGTATGTATGTATGTATGTATGTATGTATGTATGTTTGTATGTATGTATACATGTATGCATGTATGTATGCATGTATCGTATGCTTACGTTTGGTGGTTTATTGCAAGCTAGCACGACGAGGCAACGGTTGGCTAGTTCTTGCTAGTTGATACAATATTGTGTGATTGGCACCCACGTTATCGGTGCAATCGGTATCTTACAACATGTGTTGTACCATCAACACTAGCATAGCTAACCCAATTGTAACCTATGGCAATAGTGCGTTCAGCACTCGCATGAGTGGTGCATTCGGCATCCATGACAAAAGTGCAACTCACAGTTTTTGTCAATCGTGCAATCGGCGTCTATGGCAATGGTGGATTTGACAGTCATGTAAACGAGTTAACCAATGCACCCATTGACCATGCATTCAGCGTTCCTTGGGACTGTGCCGTCAGCACTCGCGGGAATGCTACAATTGCATCTCCCATGTTGGTCATGCTCCCAGTACAACCGGCAAGTGTCAATTTTATGCGCTCGACCCTCGTGTAGGGATTTTCACCATCGCGTGTTTGTTGAGTGCGATCGGCACTCACACTCTCCTTTCATCAAAATCCAAGCACAAATGACTTGCCTTGTATCATTGGTGCAATCCGCACCCATGTGGATTTGCAACCGGCCTTTGCTTTGGTCATACCTTTGCAGACCATGAGTAGTACGCTCGGCACTAGCATCACGGATGCTTCTGGCATCCGTGATTAAAGTGCAACTAGCACTCTTTCACTGGTGTGTTTGACACCAAGAAAATTTCTACAACCAGCAGTCGTGCTGTGGCGAGTAGTGTAATTGGCACTTGCGTCGATGATGTGGTCGACGTCTATATAACCGTGTAATCAACACTCGTCTTGTGTTGTCTGCACATTTTGCATTGTTGCGACAAGTAGGCGAGCCGTCGAGTGGTCACAGCACGTATGGTGTTTTATCTAGGTCAAGAACTCGTTTTGATGTATGCCACCATTGTGGTTTTGCAACCCTGTGACGTAGTGGCTCTTTTTTCACAAACAAAATTGTTTTACGCATGGACGACCCGCGCTGAGACATGTTGTGGTTTTGGAAGGTCAGCCCTTTCGGTTTTCCTCACAAAATACCCCAAACTTTGAGGTTGATTTGCAAAAATGTCAGCACTGTCGGTGCTAATTTTTTACGTTGAAATATTTCCCGGCAAATTTCCGTTCAGGACATGGAAAACTGTCGGTTTTCCTCCTTTTTGTACTTCGGATCGGAAAATTGAAAGAAATCCAGGAGTGCTTATTTTTGGAAGATCTCGACTAGAGCTCTTAGATTTTTGCGTCGAAACACATGGTTGACTTGACCACATGCTCGGGTTCGACCACAAGAGTTTTCATCATTTCAAACGTTTTTAACACGGTTGACATAGAATTCCTCAACTTGAGAAATGAACCAAATTTTGGAACGTCAAGTGCCCCCTTTTTTTTTCGTTTCATGCTTGGCATCTTCCAAGCGTCACCTGGTGGTACGTTGGGAAAACAATCTGTTTTCCCATTCTCCATGAATATGATAATGTGTTAAACAATAATTGAGGAATTCTCAAATTATTGTAGAGCTCAGACCAAGCTCTTTGCCATTTTTTACGGCGGACAAAACCAGGTCTAAGGGACAATGTTGTCTCCATTCTCACCAAGGTCTGGAGAGAAAATATTCTTGCCTTCGGACTCGACCAGAAACTTATGAGTTTAGAACTCCAGGTCAACCGTTTGCACCACTCACGTGTTCAACCCGAGGAATAATGTTAATTCATAGCGCCTTGCTGCGCCTGGCGGGCAAAACTCCTCCGCTCGGCCTGGGAGGAGGGAGGAAGCTTCCTCCTCTCCCCTCCTCCTTGGGCCATGGACTCGTGCGAGGGGGGGACGAGATAGTCCGCCTCCTCGCCTCCCCCATGGGCTGTCGGCCCTTGTGAGAGAGTGGGGGGAGAGGGAAGGTCAGTTCCTCTCTCCTCCTTGGGCTACGGCCCTCGTGAGGGAGGGGGGACCGGCTCCCCTCCTTCCCCCATTGGCCGTCGGCCATGTGAGGGGGGGGGGGGGGAGGGGAGGCGTTCCCTCTCCTTCCTCTTGCGCCATTGGTTCGCGTGGGGGAGGGAGGAGGGGGAGGGAGAAACGCCCTCTCTCTAACCCCGTGGCAGTCGGCCCGCGGGGGGGAGGGGGGGGGAGAGAAACGCGCCCTCTCTCCCCACATGGGCAGTCGGCCCGCGTGAGGGGGGGGGGGAGAAACGCCCTCTCCCTCCCTCCATGGGCCGTCTGTCTATCTGAGCGCGGGGGAGATGGGGATACGTCCCCTCTCCTTCCGCTTGGCCCGTCGGCCCACCTGGAAATGGGGGGGAGGGAAAGCGGACGCCCTCTCTCCTTTCCCATGGGCTGTCAGCCCGTGTGAGAGAGGGAGGGAGGGGGGAGACACTCCCTCTCCTCCCCCATGGGCCGTCGGCCCGTGTGAGAGCGGGGGAGGGGGGGAGGGGGAAACGCCCCGTCTCCTCCCCAATGGGCTGTCGGCCCGCGTGAAGAGAGTGGGGAGGGACGGTGAACGCCCCTCCCTCCTCCTTGGTTGCCATGAACAACGGGGGGGGGGGGGGGGGGGGGGGGGGGGGGGAGAGGGAGATTCGCTCCCTTGCCTCCCGTCACTCCCATGGCGGAGGGCGGGGAGGATAGCTCCCCACCTCCTCGACGTGCTCCCGACGGGCTCCAGCGAGCTTCGACGTGCTCCCGACTTGGCTCTCTGGATGGGGTGCGTTCGCAACAGGGCCAAGAAGTTTTTTTCACTAGAGCTCTCGGCTCGCCGGAGATCACCGCTCGGAAACGAGCTCGCTCCTCCGGTCGGGCGGTGTTTGAACGAACAGTCCAGACATGTCTCGGCTAATGCTCTTCGTCGATGGAGCGATCCAAGGCTTGAGTGTAGTCGACACCCATTTTTTTCTCTCTCGCAAAAGCGCAGGCTCTGATGCCAATGTAACAGACATGGTCTGCTTTGCGACCAACTGTAGAACCAAAACATAAGCCCTCAGAATAGTTGTCTCAGGAGTAGCAGCGAATGGTCGCCTCAGCCGTTTTGGCTGAGACGAACCGCGCCACAAACGGACATGGTCGTCATAGGGCATTTTGTAAACATGTAACCTAAAACCCTATTGTTCCACGTGGCACATCCACGTGGGAACAGGACCCTAGCGGCCAACTAGAGGGGAGGAGGAGTCATGCAATGGATCTTCCATCACGACACTCCTCTTGCCTAAAATCCGGCCTATGACCCGAATCCGGACTAGAGTCGAACGAGACACTAGACCGAGATTATTGTTTGGACCTCAACTCATCAAGACATCGGTCTCGAGCCCCGGAAACCTGGGAACTATAACTAAATTCCTTTTTTTAATTCTAAAATGACTCGTAAGCTATAGAAACATAGTGAAAATCTATGTTGGACAATTCACCTTTTGGGTAATAGATATCAAGTATAGATATGAAGCACCAATCCTCATATTCATGGGTTGTACATGGAATGGAAGAGGATATGAGGTTGGTTCAATTTTAGAAGCAAGAAAGGTCGGCATGCCAGTGCAGGTCGTGGGAGGGGAGGAGAGGGATAGCACAAGTCAACAATTGTGTAGTTTCATACAACACTTGGTGTAAAGTTGTTAGGTTTCTTCAAACACAAGGCCTAGCAGGAAATTCTGAACTAATACAAAGTCCAACCCGTTTGTTCAAGTAGGAAAATGCTAAAGAAAATATACATGAGGGTACTAATGGTGAGCATAGGCAAAGGTGTGTCAGGGGTGACTAAACTTCATTACACCAATGGCTAGTTGTAACATTGTCAGTGATTATTCCACACTCTAAGGGCTCTAGTTTCTTATGGATATTTTGTTCAATACACTTCAATATCTATAAGGAAGCATCAGTCGTAGTAGTAGCTGTCATGTAAAATGACTCCTTCAAGTCTTTAAACTGTTTGGGCATTACAAGAGCTGACTTTCACATGTTGGGAGCGGCCATGCAACGCATGAACTAGCTCTCCAACAGGTACTAGTGCAAAACCCAGGGTCCATTGCTAGTGGCTATGAGCTTGAAGCTAGCATCCTCTGTGTCGAGGAGAAGCATGAGACGGTTCAAATCCCACTGACCCATCCTTCGCTTTCCCTAGTCATTTGTGATCAGTCACCCTTCAAATTTACACTCATTTTCTAGATTACATTGTATATCATATAGGAAGGTAACTTCAGGAAATACGAATATCCCACGTACACCAGATGGCAAATTCCAGGACATACACATACTCCACATACTTTCAAGAAACCACATTATTTTACCAAGACCCCCCATACACTCACTGCATACAACCCCCCTTCCCCCTCTCCGTCCTCCCCTCATCCCCCCTCCACATTCCCTTGCACATCTAGATCACAACATTATACACTAGTGTAAATTTAGCACAGATCTCTGCATATATGCCCTCCATACACTCACCACATACAATCCTCCCCTTCACTTTCCCCCCTTCCCACATTCACTTGCGCATCTGAATTGTAGCATCATACACTAGTGTAGAATGAGCACCCATGTCCATACACACCCCCTCATGCTTTCACCACATACAATGCCCACTTCCCCCGCATTCACTTGCTCATCTAAATCACAGCATTGTACGCCAGTGTACATTTAACACCCATCATCCCATAAACTCACCACATTGATTCCTCCTCCGGCCCCCATATACATGCATGTATAAATCACAACATTATACACTACTGTAGACTTAGTTTCCATCTTTACATACACTCTACCAATACAATCACCATATATAACCTCCTCTTACTCCTACATTCACTTACACATCTGAATCACAGTATCATATACTAGAGTGAATTTAGCATCCATCTCCAAATACACCCTCCCACATACTCACCACGTACAACCCCCCTCCCCCCACATACACTTTTACATGCAAATCACAGCATTATACACTAGTGTACATTTAGCATGCATCACCCTATACACTCCCTCCATACACTCACCATATAGAACCCCCTCCGTCCCCCACATTCACTTGAACATGTGAACCACAACATTGTACACTAGTATGCATATAATACCCATCTCTCCATACACTTCCCCGTACACTAGTGTATAATGCCATGATTTACATGTGGAAGTGAATGTGGGAGGAGGGGGGGGAGAAGGTCGTATATGGTGAGTGTATGGAGGGATTGCATGGGTTGATGGGTGCTGAATGTACACTGGTGTAAAATGCTCTGATTCAGATGTGCAAGTGAATATGGGGGGGGGGGGTGTATGTGGTGAGTGTATGGGAGAAGTGTATGTGGGGATGGGTGCTAAAAGTACGCTATTATATAATGCATTGATTCAGATGTGCAAGTGAATGTAGGAGAGGAGGAGTGAAGCTGGGGGTGTGTGTGGTGATTACATGGGAGCTTTCAAGATGTACATGTACTCTATGTACACAAAAGGCAACTTCCCAGAAACCATATTACTCCACCAGCACCCCCCATACGCTCACCACATACAACCTCCCCCCCTCCCCCGGCTCCCTTCCTCACCTCTCCCTCCAACATTCACTTACACATGTGAAACACAGCAATATACACTAGTATATATTTAGCACCCATCACCCCATACACTCCCTCCATACACTCATGATATATACCCCCCCCCCCCTCCCCGAAGTCCACCAGGCCCCCTAGACCCCCAAAATTCACTTGCACATGTGAAACACAGAATAACATACTAGTGTACACTTGGTACCCATCTCCAAGTAGACTCCCTCCATACACTCACCACATACAACCCCCCATCTGCGCCCACATTCACTTACACATCTGAATCACATCATTATACACTAGTGTACATTTAGCAGCATTCTCCATGTACACACCTCCCCAGACACTCACCACATACAATCCCCTCCTCCTCCCACATTTTCTTTCACATTTCAATCACAACATTAGACATTAGTTTGCATTTAGCATCCATCACCCCACACAATCCCCCCATACATTCACCATATAGATCCCCCCTCACTCCCCACATTCACTTACGCATGTGAATCATAGTAGTTTACACTAATGTTCACTTAGTACACATCTCCACATACACTCTTCCCATACACTTACCACATACAACCCTCGCCCCCCCCCCCCCCCCCCCCCC
>SZWC01003220.1:99624-104624 GCA_023375785.1 Penium margaritaceum
CCCCCCCCCCCCCCCCCCCCCTCCGTCTATTCACTTACACATGTAAATTGCATCATTATACATTAGTGTTTGTTTAGTACCCATCTCACCATAAGCTCACCGTGTTGAATCCCCTCCTCTAACATTCTCTTGTACATCTGAAGCACAACATTGTACACCAGTGTATGTATAGCACCCATTTCCACATTCACTCCTCCCACACACTCACCAAATTGGTACACTCCATGTCAGAAACTTCATGCAACCTTCATACATCATCATACAGAACTATACACCCTTATAAAGGTATACAAAATGAACCTGATTATCCATACCTTCAAAATTGTTTGAAGGTTGAAGTACCTGATTAAAAAAATGCTACTTTTTAAGTTCAATCCTCTACCCGTGTTTTTTACTTGATTTCTTGGAGTGTTCCAACCTCGAAGTTCTCTTACATGTGTTTTACATGGTTTCAATTCCGACAAAAACAATCTGCCAAATTCAATCTTGTAACAAATTTATCAAAATTTTACATCATAAAGCAGTAATAATGTTTCTCGACTATGCCTCTATGATAATTTTCTGTCTCATACATGAGATGAACCCTTCATCGTACTGGTTGTTGATTATGACGCAAGTCAATTGAACAAAGAGCGCAGGGAGGTAAAGGTGGTGGAGTGTTGAAATAGGAATTTCCAATTGAGCGAGTCAAAACATTTATTCATGTGTGTTTGTAAGAAGTATAGCAAGTGGTCCAATGATGGAAGTATTTGAACTGGCCAGGTGTCTATTTGATTTTTTGTGTTAAACCTAGCATGACCATCATGGACGATGTTGGAGGGGAGTTTTGTAATTTGAGTAATTATCTGCTTGCTCGTCCTCGCTCGCCCTCCTCGCTCGCAAGAGCAAGTGAGTACGAGGGATAGAGCGAGAGCGAGGAGCGAGGAACACACGAGAGGAGTCGACACAAAAATTGCCCATCGTGCCTCGTACGCGACGATTTCACGCCGACGTGTAAAAAACGAATGTCGAGTTTGTTTAGGACAAACTACGAGTTTCAAAACCAGAAAACTCGTGCGAACTCATGAGTTCGAGGTAATACCCCCTCGTTTCGAACCCAGAACGTGGGGGTGAGGTGAAAACGGAAATGGGCCGCCGGAGACTCGAATTATTCAAGTCTCCTTGTATAGGGTCGTTGATGACGATTGCCCCCAGAGTGAAGCGGAGGGGAAAACCCCTCAAGCGAGCTCTGGACACCATTCTGTGAACTCCATCGACGACCTAAGTGCTGGATCTGGAGGTTTCGACATGTTACACTCACTTTACACTCAAAATTCAATGGAATAATGAGCTCATACCTTGTAACACCAGAATGGTCCCCTTTCTTGTGGATGCTTCTTGATAAAGGATGCAATATTGACGGCTTGGGATGAACCTTGCATTACTTTCTTATAGCCGACTACAGTGGTTTCCTTCTTTTTAAAGAGTAAGTATTGGAGAATTCTTCGAGATGTCCATCGTGATGAGGGGTTTTGCGAGTGCGCTGGGTTTAGATGGCCTCCATAATCTTCCTTCAAGAGGTGGGACCACTCAATTGTGCGAGGATGTAGGAATCGGTTTTATTCCAGTATTGGTAGAGAAGACTTCAAATAAATGATGAAATAGATTCATGTTACTGATAAATTCACTTGAAATAATCTCAAACAATTGTACACAGTCTTGAGGGGGTTGGCAAAGGGTGTTCGCATCATGTGAGGAGAGAATAAAATTGGACAATCTCCATGGAGAAGGGCAAGGGAATAAGGAGGGAAAATCCCTTTTATGCTCCATTTCATTCGTACCTTTTCTCTATGTTACATGTTTTGAGAAAAACAGAAGGCATATTTTATTTTTCAGATAGCATGGACGTGGGCCAAAAGGTATGGGTTGGGTGACGAGGATTAAGAACATTTGGTCAACAATAGGTGGTGTTTACCTTACTTGAGTAATTTTCACCTATGTACAGATTCACGTCGGCCAAATCGTTTCATTTTACAAGCCATGAGGTTGTGCTTTGTAAGTAGCCAAAATCATAGAGTTATGTTCAAAAGTAATTTTTAGGAAAAGGGTCTGGAAGTCCCTTTGCCCATAAATTACTTTTGGGAAGTTCTTCTGCAAATTGAATGTGTCTTTGCTGGAGTAAATATACATTCAATTTGCAGAAGAACTTCTTGACTCTGGAGGGGGATGCAGGGTTATCAATTTGGCCGTGATGTGGTCCAAAGTTTATGACATAAGAGGAAACTGCATAATCTGGAAAATTTGAAATCATTCTTTTCATGTGTTACAAATCTATCACAAATATGTCCCAAGATCACCTTCAAGGCATTCCCGTTCCTTCACATATCCAACAATGATTTGGTCGTCATAACGTTGACAACATGCTCGTTCTATAATTGGAAGAGGAGCTTCAGGTAGTCGCATGCAGCCCAAAATCCTAAATGTCCTTTTTAGGCATTCACAACATCGCAAAAATCAGTCCATCCTTTCTTGATGCCAAGTCACTTGTGCCAAAACACTCCCCATTCGCCATTCATGATTGACACACCCACATGTTTTGGCGTGTTTTCATTTCAACCCCAAGTAATAACTTACTTATAACGATTTCAGCCGTCAAATACAGGTGCCCATCGCGTACTGGTGTAATTCAAACACATATATAGACTAAAGCAATGGCCATACATGCTTACTGAGATTTATAATTTCTTCATTCTTATTGAATTTTCCCTATCCATAGAGAAGTAATAACCAACTCCACAGGTCGTAGCTTCGTGAAATTGTACATTTCCTGCGATGGTGACTATTATGGGCTTCTCTTCACCCCAGGTATAGTGCAGGTTCCCCTTGAAGAGGGGAACATGCAATGAACAGGTCAACAACAATCGTGGTTGCCAAGCTGACCAAGTAAAGCATTTGTTTATTCAACCAGGGTATGCCCATTACATTCTTATCTTCCTTTTTTCACACAATCGTCCATGTTGAGGAAACATTTCCCTTTAACTTCAACGCCGGTGTGCCCTCAATTGAAATGTTTTCCAACAAACTTTCTTTCATTTGGTGGGCTTTAAGTATGGCAGGTGCTCCAAGGAAATTCTTGAATGATACATAGAACTTTCATCCAAACAAGAAAGTGAACCTCGTTTTCATCTCTTCCAGAGGGAGACTACTAGAATGCCACTCATTATGCGATGTTCTGACAAGGCCAATGTCATCCAAGTCGTGGGTCGAAGAAAAACTTGTCCACGGAAGTGGAGAGTCCCTTCTCATACTTTGGAGGAAAACCCTCGGTCTAGGACCGTGCGTTTTAATTGCCCGCACTTATGCCATTTACTTATCAATCCAAAAAGTTGAAGGCTTTCCCATCAGTACTCATGTCTAACTCCCTTCACCTATCATTGAATCCGTTGTCCCTTCAATACATCTTATCTAATCCTTTGCTCTTTTATCCATCATTCCCAGAAAAGAGTGTCACACCTGTTTAGAAGACATTCCTTCCATGTTTATGTTGCGTCACATGACACCTTATCATATCATCTAACAAATCCAGACATTCACACTAACCGCTTCTCATGAACCCTTTTGCCCCTCTCAAGATTTGAGTATTCACCGCATCAAATTCTAGGATGTTACTCCTAATCTCGATGAAAGAGTTAGCAAAATGTTTCATTGACGTTCAACTTGACTAGCGCTTCGTTCGTTCAAAGTAAAATGCCGTTCCACTTTTCTTTGAGAGAAGTGCTTCCACTCCAAGATGCTTCCCCACTGTGTTCAGATTTCACATTTCATTGGATTGATACTTAAATGGTAAACAAAGCTTCCCCATCGTGCTTAAGAGGGGACCATTAAGCATTGTCTCCTTTTCTTTGTTTGGCCCAAACAACATAGGTAGAAAAAACACCGTTCTCAAATTTTTTCTCATTAAAATCCCCAAAAGAAAACATTTATCCTACTTTTCGGTCCAATGTAATCAAAGGGATCCTTACCTACTTTGTTGATTCCACACCCCCTTATCCTGTGCAAAAGTTGAGTTGAACCACGTCCCCTTCGTTTAAGGAATTTTAATAGAAATGTTTTTTTTTGAAAAAATCCAGAATAATATGGATGGTATCTTTTAATCCCATCCGTTCAAATTGTAGAGATCTTGTGCAATGTGAAGAGTAGTTAAGGATGACCGCCTTTGCACTCCTATAAGAACTACCTACCTTTCAAGTGGGAATGGCGCTTTACGCCGAAATGAATCCATAAATCATGGTTGAAACACGATTTCGAGATCTTTGCCTCTATTATGGTCGCCTTGTAGCTGGAAATCGTCCCTTATCTTGTTTTTGTGCTGAAGCAATCCATCCTGCTTTAGTCGGTAAGCAAGAGGGCAACCCAAGAAAAGAACGAGAGACGCAGGGTCACATTCCTTAACTGGCGACGTTGCCTTCTTGACACGCGTCGGATGCACTGTATCGTACGCTTCGGCTGCTGACGGCGCAGGAGATGCTTCCAGCGGTCCGACAGACCGTCTTCTTAGACGGTTGAAGCCCCTTGCAGGCAAAAACCTGCCGGCTGTCCCATGCGATCTCACCGTCACGTTCTCGCACTTTTCTTGCCCTGTGTGGCGCGGCTTCTGAGGCGTCGATCGAATCGCGCACCGCACATCGCGTGCAACGCGCGCGCTGTCTACCGGACGCCGTTCACGCCGATGTCTGCGCTTCGGAAAAGATTCTGGCGGCGATGACGTCAACTCTGGGAGGTGGGTGGGGGATGGGGGGAGGGGGGAGGGGGGGGGGGGGGGTCACCAGCGTTTCTGCGTGTAGCAGATAGGAAGCAGTTCATGGGCAAGTGCAAGAGCCGCCACCTTGAAGAACCGCTGGAATGCACTTGGGCAACTCGCCTTTGTGCAATTCCGCCTGTCAAATCCCTGCCTGCTTTCACTCCCGTCCGTCTTTTTCCATGTCATGTTGCCGTGCCTCCCGTCCGGCCGCTGTCTTGCA
>SZWC01003220.1:109624-112715 GCA_023375785.1 Penium margaritaceum
GTGTGGGTGCAACAAGTCGATTGTTTTTGTGTGGGCGCAACCAGATGGTCGAGTGGGTGCAGCTAGCTAGACAATGGCATGGGCAACTAGGAGAGAGAGAGAAGAAGGAACATAGACACAGGAAAAGATCACCACTAGGTAAACAGTACTGGAGGAGGACTTCCCAAAAAAGTGTCAGCTGCATTCCCCAGCTCATGCTGCTTGAAGCATGTCATTCTCTCTCTTTTTTTTTTCTCTTTTGTTAAATTGCTTTGGCATTGCAATTGCGCTCATACGGTCAGCTGACGGCATGGCTCCTGCGGTGGTTTCCTGTGGTGCCACGGAAAGAGAGAGAGAAAGGGTTTGCGTGTTCAAGAGGACCTGAGGAACATCTCTGCCGACTTCCCTCTCCACTGAAGGCACCTGACAGATCTCTTTTTATCCATTTAGCATTGGTTTGCAGGTGTGGGCATACAGCCAGCTGGCGGCGTGGCTACTGCGGGAGCGTGCCAAGGGAAAGGAGTCCACGTGGGAGCCGTACATCAGCTCTCTTCCGCAATATGTGCCCGTGCCATACGTCTTTTCTGAAGACATGGTCTACATGTTTCAGTACCCGCCCCTCATCAAAGATGTATGAAGCTGCTCCCTCCCTCCCTCCTTCGCTCCCTCCCGCCCTCCCGCCCTTCCTCCCTCCCTCCCTCCCTCCCTCCCTCCCTGCCTGCCTCTCACTCTACCTGTCTCATTCACTCTCTCCCTCCCTCCTTGCTGCTCCCTCCCTCCCTCCTTCGCTCCCTCCCGCCCTCCCGCCCTTCCTCCCTCCCTCCCTCCCTCCCTCCCTCCCTGCCTGCCTCTCACTCTACCTGTCTCATTCACTCTCTCCCTCCCTCCTTGCTGCTCCCTCCCTCCCTCCTTCCTCCCTCCCACCCTCTTCTTCTTTACCCCCCCCTTTTTCCCTCCCTCCATTCCTTCCTCCCTCCTCTCCCTCCCTCCGTCCATTGCCATCAGCTGTTGCAGTTGACCGTTGTAGCTGACCGTTGCAGTTGACCGTTGTAGCTGACCGTTGCAGTTGACCGTTGCAGCTGACTGTTGCAGCTGACCGTTGCAGCTGACCGTTGCAGCTGACCGTTTGCCGTAGATCATTGTGGTCATCGAAACGACACTTTCTTTGTCCCACGCGACGACCCAACACTTTTTTCTGCCATCGCTCTCGATAGGACAGATCCCTTCCGACCTCTTTTTTTTTTTGGTTGCGGCTGTAGTTTTTTCCGATCTGGAATGCACAACACAATGGAAGGACAATCTGTCGGTGCAACAACGCGCCGGCCTGTATGACTAGGTCCTCCTCACGTCTCATCTCCTTCCCCTTGTGTTCCTTTTTTTTCAGTATTTCTTTTAATTATAATAATTTGCTTTCAGAACTGAAGATGGTCCAGGCAGAAGATGTGTCTCTCAGCGGACTACCTTTCGGGAGTTGCTACTCTGGTGGCCTTCCCCTCGTGCTCCAAAGACCTCTCCCCGTGTTCCAAAGAATTTCCCTCGTGTTCCAAAGAATTTTCCTCGTGTTCCAAATACTTTCCCTCGTGTTCCAAAGACACCCCATCCCTGTGGGTCTGTCCCCCCGTGATGTGGGTGTGGCTCTGTAAGGCACTCCTGCGTGGTTGGCTTTTTTTTTTATTAGTAATTTATGAATAATATTTCTTTAATGCGCTTTCTATGGCACTGACTATCATGTCATGGATGCTGGGATCTTTTTGCCCTCGGGTTCTCAAGGGTGCAGCATAGGTTCCCTCACTTCTAAGGCTGTGTAAGCCAAGAAAAAAAAAAATGGATGCAGGGATCTTTTGTGACTCCGCAGGCAGTGCATAAGACATATTTCATGGAACACATCTTGCGAATCGGGGCTCTGGAACGACCTGCAATCTGATCTTGATTTGGGGAGAGGTGCTTGAGTTTCAATCCGATCAGTGATCGAAATCGCGACTTTTGATTGAACTTAAAATGTCAAATAGGTGATTTTTAATTCAATTAACAAGGGGATGTTGAACTGGTTTGCATCTCCCCCCCCCCCTGGAGCTCTCCACTTGCACTCCTCACGCTCTTCACCACCTGCTTGTCTCTTGTGAGGCAGACGTTGGACATGGCGAAGGGGATGGCGAACCAGTACCAGATGTTGGGCGCGGAAGTCGTGGCGTCCGCGACGGAGAAAGAGTTCCTGTGGGCGTTCAGCGTGGTGATGTCGCGCATGCTCTCCCTCGTCGGACCGTTTGCGGAAGCCCTCAAGGCCTCCCTCAGAAAACTGCCTCCTTCTTCGACCGGATCAGATTTGAAAGAGGAAATTGTGGTTGAGAAAGTCGTGGAGGTGGAGGGTGAGGATGGGGAGGTGGAGGAGGAAGATTCGTGGGAGGAGGAGTTCCTTCTTCAGGATGGCGACAGTCAAGGGAAGAGGAGGAAGGAGAAGGAAAGAAAGGAAGCTGAGGAGGAGAAGAAGAATGACGCTTTCGAGGAGGTGCCCATTCTTCTTCCCTTGGCTGATCTCTGCGATTCGGACGAGGAGGCAACTGCTGTGTGGGAGGTAAGTCCAGCAGCAGAGTCAAGCTTTCCGTATGCTGCACTTCACAGGAATTCTAACCAAATAGGATTTCTTCCGCGTGAGGAAGTGAGGAAGTGAGGGAGTGAGGGAGTGATGGAGTGAGGAAGCCTCATGAGGAGGCGTTGTCTGTCTGGCATGTCAGCCCAGCAGAGGCTGCACGCTCGTGCTTGCTGTGGTTCACTTTGTCAGAATCTTAGACTCAACTACTGTATGCATATGCTGCAGTGGGAACGGTGGGTTGGCGTTTCTCTCTCTCTCTCTCTCTCTCTCTCTCTCTCTCTCTCTCTGTGTGTGTGTGTGTGTGTGTGTGTGTGTGTGCGCGTGCGCGCGCGCGCGTGCGTGCGTGCGTGCGTGCGTGCGTGCGTGCATGCATGCATGCGGTTTATGTTAGTTGCTATGCAGTCCATCGGCATCGCCATCTGGAGCTAGCTCTGCGGACTCATCGCTACACAATTTCATGTCCCTTTTTTGTGGCCCTGCATGGCCCCTCCCTCTGCCCCTCTCACGTCTCTTGCAGATTGA
>SZWC01003220.1:125856-151231 GCA_023375785.1 Penium margaritaceum
CCCACACACACACACACACACACACACACACACACACACACACACACATGTACACCCATCCAGTTACAATTGATTTCAAACACAAAGAGATCAATAACCATGTAATTCAGAAAAAAGCAACAAGATGTGTGTACTTAGACAAAAGTATGTAAAAAGAGAGAAGTTGTTGACAATGAAATATTTCTTCTTTATCTTTGGATGTCATACATGATTGGTGGAAAGGTCCTGTCCACAAGTGATTTGACATCTTGAATGAATATCAGATGCCTGATCTTAAGTATAGTGGTCATGCAAAAGAGATGTTTTTTTTTTCTCCAGAAAATATTACAATGTACATATTCATACAAACATACATATTTGTGCACATTCTTGTGTGCATACATGTGTGGATGTGTGTATACATGTACATTTATAGTTTTATTTTTGTATGTAAGTATGAGTGTGTGTGTGTGTGTGTGTGTGTGTGTGTGTGTGTGTGTGTGTGTGTGTGTGTGTGTGTATGATCATAAGAATTAAGATTTCGAAGCATTCCCTTGTTGTACGACAAGTCGCTAATAGTAACAACCTTGTCATTGTCCAGGAATTGTTGGAGAGGTGTCGCATGACTATCCCATGCGGACCCCATGAGAATGAGGGAATCACCACGTATGAAAAAATATTGATTCGCCTTCCCTGTCGGAAAAATGGTTGTGGCTCTGTGTTTTTTAGATAACACCTATAGCTAAACAAGCTGCAATAAGAAATATGATGAATGAATCACAATTGATTTGACATGATCAAGAGAATTTTGTAAAATTATGTATACATTCCTGATACTCTCCTGGGGGAATGAAACTCTTCAGATGTAATCTTTGTGTTCTCTTCTCACGCATAGCTTCAAACACTTGTGGGATAAAATCATGAGGTGCTTCCACTTTTACAGCGTATGATTGTCCCATGTACCATAGTAGTGAACAATATTTTCCTCCAACTGTGTACCTGTGATGTGAATATGTATCATGATTTAGGCCATGATAATGACTTGACATATTAAACAAGTAACCTTCTATGCTGAAAAGTATACAAACCTCTCTTGTGCAGGGACGGTCCCATTCTTAAAAAAACGCTTCAAACTATGTTGTTTCTGTGCCGAAGACTCATTCGTAGAACAAAAGAGTGATGGTGTAATCCGAAGGTGGATGGATGATCCCGAATCACTAGAGAAAAACATCGTTGGTTCTAAAGTATCTGACACCCGTTCATTGCGTGAGTATCCTCTACAATTCATTGCGTACAAGTGGAACCCCATATATTTTGGCCCCACGTTTTTTCTTAATCACCGCTCTGTATGCAATACCACCATGAACACCCACACACAAATACATGAAAGTACAAAAATATGCACAATAACAAATTTGGATACATGCATACATCATTTTTACCCTCGTCTCCCTCCTCCCCTCTCTGTTCCTCTCTATCCCTTTTCCTTTCTCTTTGCCTTACCCTCCTCATCCCCCCTCTCCCTCCTCCTCATTCTCCTCATCACCCTTAATCTCTTTCAATTCCATCCCCTCCCTCTCTTTGTCCTGCTCCAACTCCTCCTTATGTTCCCCTTCTCTATCCCCCTCTCCCTCTCCCTTCTCCCCCCCTCCCCCTCCCTCTCTCTATCTCTCTCACCACTCCCTCTCCCTCTCCCACTCATTTCAAGACAATTGATTCTGGTGCTCATTCTGATTGTGCAAGAACTTAATAAAGTACACACCATGCTTTTTTTAACTATAACATTACGAAGTAAACAGTGAATAGAAGGAAAGACACTTAATTCCAGCAAAAACAACAGAAAATGTTTTTGTATTCATCAGCGGAGACAATGGTGGCCAAGAATAATGACAAAAATATGATAACAATGATGACAACGATGATGAGTATGACAATGATGATGACAAAGATGTTGACAATGATGACGATGATAACGATGACGATGACAAAAACAATGACAATGAAAACAACGATGACGATGATGGTGAAACTATTGAGACTGATGATGAAAAAGAGGACATATCCCTCCTTCTCCCCCTACCATTCTCCCACCCCACTCCTCTCCCTAACATCCTTCCAATCATTATCCCCCTCCCCCTACCCATGCCCCTCCAGTGTCCCCTCCAACTCCTGCTTCCCTCTCCCTCTCACATCATTTCCCACTCTTTCAACTCTCCACATGCCTCTCTATTCCCTCCACATACCCTTCATTCTTCTCTTGTCTCCTCTTTCTTCCTCTCTCCTTTCCCTTTCCTCTCTCTATCCTCTTCCCATGCCCGAGGTATGGTTAATCATAGGCTTTTTATACACTGTTAGGTGGGCATATAGGTACTTACATAGAAAGGTAGTTTCTTAGAAGGTTACCAGGGTTCTATGCTATCTTTGGAAATAAAGTCCATTAAAGATCTGTTAAGACTTTGCTAGATCACCTAGTTCTGGTTTACGTGTTAAAGGACCCCTTATATTTAACTTCTAGTCCCTTGTACGCACATACGGAACACGTTCTCATCTTTTGGGAGGGGAGAGACGAGTTCGACTTTGCTCAGTCCATCCCCCCCCCTCCTCCCCCCAATGTATGAGGGAAGTTTATGAGGGGGTGTTTATGGAAGACGTCGCGAGACATACATTAGTGTATGTCTCATGACTTCCTTGAAATTTTCTCTTGACAACATACAAGTGTCTATGTTTAGCACCCTCCCATGTACAATCTCATACACTCTCCTCATGCACTTTCTTGTTTAGGGGAGGGGGAGGACAGACCCATCCACATCGCTTGATCTATCCCCTGCCCCAGTTGTACGAGGCGAGTGTATGAGGGGGTGTATGTGGGGGAAGTCACGAGACATACATTAGTGTACATCTCGCGACTTCCTCAGGTTTTTCTCTCAATAACACAATAGTGTCTATGTTTAGTACCCCCCACGTACAGTGTCTCGTACCCTCGCCTCATATACTTCCTTGTTTTGGGGGGAGGGGGGAGACGGGTCCATCCACATCGCTCGGTCCACCCCCCTCCCCTCCCCCTGATTGTATGAGGCGAGTGTATGAGGGAGTGTATTGGGAGGAGTTCGTGAGACATACACTAGTGTACGTCTCGCGACTTCCTCGAAAATCTCTCACGACAATACACCATTGTCTTTATTTAGTACCCCTCCTACATAAACTGTCTCATACGCTCGCCTCATACACTTTGTTGTTTTGAGGGAGGAGGCCCATCCACATCACTCAGTCCATCCCCCTCCCCTCCTCCCCCCGATTGTATGAGGCGAGTGTATGAGGGGGTGTATTGGGAGGAAGTCACAATACATACATTAGTGTACGTCTCGTGAGGTCCTAAAAAATCTCCCGTGACAATACACTAGTGTCTTCATTTAGTACCTCCCCTTACATACACTGTCTCATACACTCGCCTCATATGCTTTTTTGTTTTAAAGGGGGGGGGGGGAGACATGTCCATCCATATCACTCAGTCCATAGTACCTAGTTTGCAAGCGATTGTGTGTGATATCTCACATACAACAGAAGGGAACATGCCCGGACTCCTGTTGGGCCCCGGTACTGCGGGGTCCACCAGGAGCCCGCACAAGAAAAAAAAGGCCCAATTCCCGAGCTCTAGTTAGGGGATGCATTTCTTCAAGGTTCGGATATTCTTACCTGGTTTGTGAGGGGTTTGTGTGGGGGATCCAAGAATCCCCCATGCAATAGAAGGGAACCAGTTGGGCCCCGCTACTAGTCCGAGCAAGCAAAAAAATTAAAAGCCATAATCCCGAGTGTAATTAGGGGATGGATTTTTGCGCAATAAGGAATCGCGCGGTGCAGAGAACCTTATTCTCAAGAGAAGAAGACAATTGGGCAGAAATAGGTAAGTCAAGTTATTACAGATATGACAAGGCGTGTAGTTAAGGAGTAAAATAGGTCACCTGTTACTTCACCATGTGTTTCAATCATTTAAAAAAACATGCAAAACATTATTGGTGCCGGGAAATGAACAAGTTTCAATAATTAAACTTCTTTGAATGTTCTCAGTATGTCGACCTAGTATTTACACTGGAAAATGAGTGTACATTTGGAGGGTGATTGGTCATAAATGCCCTCACTCCCTCTTCCCCTTCTTTTTCCCTATCCACCACATTCTCCTCATCCCTCTCCCCCTCCTCCCCTCCCAAACCTCCTCCTCTCCCTCCTTCCTTGGTCCACATCTCCCCTCTCTCCCTCTCCCTATTTTCCCTCCCCTTTCTACTTTGCCTCTCCCTCCCCTTCTCCCTCTTCCCTGCTCCTCCCCTTAGCCATATTCCTCCCCTTTCCCTCTCTCTCACTCTCTCTCGCTCTCTCTCTCTCTCTCTCTCTCTCTCTCTCTCTCTCTCTCTTTCTCTCTNTGCCTCTCCCTCCCCTTCTCCCTCTTCCCTGCTCCTCCCCTTAGCCATATTCCTCCCCTTTCCCTCTCTCTCACTCTCTCTCGCTCTCTCTCTCTCTCTCTCTCTCTCTCTCTATCTCTCTCTCTCTCTCTCTCTCTCTCTCTCCATCTCCATGTTAATCCTTTTGTTCCTTGTCTTACCCTTCCTCCTATCCCTCCCCCTGCTCATGTCTTTTCCCTCCTCTTGCTTGTGTCTCTTCCCTTCCCCTTGTCCATCCCCCTACCACTCCCCATGTCCTTCTCTTACTCACATTTATTCAGAGATATACCACAATATGTGGGATAACTGCACATACGTAACAGAAAACATGAAAAATAAGTTGGTTAATGAAGAACACAAGTGCATGTTAACAAATTGTAAAGATAATAAAAAAATATCAAAATGTGTTATTTTTTACAAAAAGAAATCCCTTTGTTGATCAGTTTTTTTTCACCGATGATCGATACATATAGAAGTAAAAATGTATGCAATTGTCAAAGCCAAAAGTCTATAAAACAATTCACTCCTTTGGAAGTGTCTTAAAAAATCAATATCACAATCTCCAACAATGATACACGGTCTATCTTTGTATTAAAAATTTTATGCTGTATAAGCTCAGCTGTTTTTGATAACCTCGTATGAGGGACTAAGGCCTATGTTAATTTCGACACGGTAGGAAATGCGGGTAAATTCAGTTGCCGCAGATCCTACTACGGACATTGCCGCAGACGCTACCGCAGACTTCTTCCCTCCTTTTAGTCTGAACGGTCCCTATGTTTGCGCGTATTCCGCATCTGTGGCAATGGCTATTGACACGGTGAAGCCGTTGCCGGTGGTTTGAACCCGGTCTCGCCGGCTCAGTTCACCCAAAAGTTTGAGCCAAACTTTTGTTTCCTCCATCGTGCAAATTTGGCCATGAGATTACATAAAACTGTAGTTCAGCGACGAATATAATCTGTTGTCGCAAAAGTCCACTGTGAAAAGTTTTGCGGCCTAATTCTGCTATACCCAGTGTTTGGACCTCAAAAATTTCTCTTGGCCATTTCTCACACATTTTGGACACGGTACTCACTTTACACGAAAGATGCGTACGGAACCCACTTTTCTCAAAGCGTCTGAGATCATGCATGCCGCACCCACTATTGAAAACAAATTCACGCTACACCAGTTCCATACGAATTAGTTCGACGTCTGTGGGCATCTGATAAATTAATTTCTATTTTTAAGCAAATTTAGTCACCATTTCTACAACTCACGAATTGATGCCCGACTCAAGTGCCTTTCCGGTGTCTTCAACCAAAACACAAGTTTCGACAGAACAAATATGTGTAGAAATGAACCCTTGTTCCCTACTTTCTTTCACACTTTCAACAAGGGGCTTGAACTTTGGAACGATCACCGAAAGCATGACGTGTGTCACATGCAAAACCAGACGTCACATTGTTTCCTTGCCGAACATGCAATGGCGACGCCGAACGTGCCATTATGTTGCGTGTTGCGAGTGTTGCCGTCGACCTCGACAATACACGAACGGACTCTAATCGTAGCATATCTCAATGATGCGATATGTTGCCAGCTGGACGTTGCCTGTTGTCATCCACATGCCAACGGCGCCAACTGGCGGATATTTCAAGGACAAACCACATGCTGTCACCGTCGTTCGCTCGAACCTGACGTGCCACCCCTCGTTCGTTGTTATGACCTAGGTGCATAGTAGGATTCATAGTTTTTCTCACCACTCCGCACTTCTTCACACCGCATGCATGGTTTACGACAATTCTCGTCATGGTAAGTTGACCAACCGCCATGTGACGTGGACGTTCTCTCTCGTCGTTCACAAGGGTCGTGACCGTTGAGCCATTGTTCATGTGTACTCGACATGTACTTCCAATGTCGCCGCCTTGTCGCTACGGGACTTTCTCTGGGATGGCCCTCCTCCTCGCGCTAACAACGGGTGGATTTTCCAAGTGTAGATGGTGGGTACGATGCATATTACGATGCATGACATACATTGTTATACCCATTGTTGGCCAAGATGGCCGCCACTTTTTACGCCACTGGAGGCGACTACCCGGACGACAAGGACGACGATCCTCGCGGGATCCTTGTCTCCCGTTACCACCCTGAATCATCCTTCCTTTGGACTGAGTGGGAGGAACACAAGTGGAACTGTCACGTCAATGTCGTGGAGTGCATGACTCCGCGCTCCCTAGACCGTGTTGAAGAGCGCACGATGCGACTTGGAGGCTGTCAACGTGTCTGTCCGTTATGTAATTACCGTGTGGGTGGGTTGAACCCACTTTCTATGTAGACATGGCGTTGTCTCCGACAGGGTTGGACCTCCAGGTATGTCGAAGTACGCTGTCCGCTAGCCAACTCACACTAGTATCTCTTGTGCTTATTTTCTATACATCTGTCTAAAATCTATCTGTCCATGTCCTCTGTGCAGGATCGTCTGACGAGGAGGCGCCGCCCCCCCCGCCGAGGAAGCCTGGCAAAGATGTCGAAGCCGCTCCTCCTCGTGCACGTAGACGCAAAGGAAGATGCACGGATTTCCCAGGTGGGCGGGCCTTTCGCAACATGGAGGCCTGTCAAAAAAGATGTCCAAGACTACGCAGTCGTCCGCAACATTGCGGTGTACTGGGTCAACAGTGAGCCAACTCGTCTCAACGTCCGCTGCGGACTGTGGAAGACTGCAGGCTTCCCATGGCTACTAAAGGCACACATTCAGCCCAAGCATGGTAATGTTGGCGTCATCGAGTTTGTGAATGGCCACAAATGCTCCCCCACCACCAAGAAGGGCGACCAGGCATACCGGGATGCATGGGTGCTGCGGTACATTGAGCAGGCCATCAAGAAGAAGCCGTCGACCAACACAAAGGCGCTGCAGGAGATTGTTGAGGCTCGTACAGGGGAGAAAGTGCACTACACGGTGGTGTACCATGTGAAGAAGGCAGTCCAGGAGAAGCTAATGGACGAGAAGACGATATCGTGGTCTCTCTTCTCAGCCTACATCAGAGAAGTTAGTAATTGTTTCCTCTGGCTCTGCTTCCCCATCCGTCAATGCGTCTGTTACAAATATGTGTGTTGAACGACCGTCCCCATGGCATGTATGTTGTGCAGCTAGAGCGAGTGGACCCCCGGACGTTTGCATGTGCAGAGCAAAACAAGAAGAATATGTTTCACGGAGCCTTCGTGGCACCCGGAGCTTGTCAGAAAGGGTCGAACCATGTGTGGCGCATCATCACCATGGACGCGACATTCCTAAGAAATGGGTTTTAGCAGGATCTTCTCCTTGCTCAATACTGGGATGCCAACAACCACTCCGTGCCCATGGCGTGGATGCTATGCGGACAGGAGGACAAGGACAACTAGACTTGGTTCGTACAACAGCTGTCACAAGCGTATCCCACGGCCCGCGACCGTGGGACAGTCATCATCTCCGACCGTGACGCCAGGCTCCTTGTTGCTGTGGCCAAAGAAAAGGCCGGTGCTATGCACACGTACTTTGTGCAGCACTTCCGCGAGAACATGAAGTCCAAAGCGGGTCATGTCACCGCAGACCTCTTCTGGACACTCGCGCATGCCTTCACTACTAGGGAGTTCAAGCGCACACAGGAGTTGGCAAAGGCATACGCGTAGGGTCTGCAATACCTTTTGCACGATGGAGAAGAACCAGGCATTGTGCTCGTCACGTGGAGCCGTGTCTACATCCCCTTGGCATGTGGCGGTCACACAACCAGCAACGTGGTAGAGTCCTTGAATGCAAGTATCATGGACTCTGCCATCTCTACCCCTTTCACTGCTTTGCCGAGCGGTACGTGTGGGTGCAGAAGTTGTTTGCAGAGCGGCAGAAGCTGACCTATGACTGTGAAACGACGTTGACCCCCTTCGTGGATGCAAAAGTGAAGAACTACACACAGAAGGCAAGGGAGTACAACATCATCCCGACTGGTCTACTGTCTGCGACGGTCTTGGGTCCTTAGAGTCTCTCCGGGTGAGAGGTGGACTGCAACGCTAAGAAGTGCAGCTGCGGCTAGTGGGCCGAGTACATATTCCCGTACCAGAATGCCGTGAGCCTGCCGCTTGATGCTGGTGTCAACCCCGTGATGTACGTCGACATCCACTTGAAGAAAATGGCATGGAAGAGGACCTATCGTCATCCCATACCCAGGGTGAACCTTCGCGAGGTGTAGTACGTAGAAATGAATGGGGGCTGCCGGGCAAGAAGCGTGGTGTTGGGAGGCCGAAGTCCAAGCACAAGGACCGAAATGAGCGTCACAAGAGGGACCGCATCTGTAGCCATTGCGGGCTGTCTGGACATGGCCCACAGAAATGCACCAACCCACCTGCTCTCTCGTGAGCTAACATAGCAGCAGCTCGTGCTAGACAGCTTGCCTCAGGACGCGGAGTGCGAGGAGATGGTGGACGACAATGTGGAGGCAATGCAGTGGCTTCTGCAGCAATAGTAACAGTAACAATAGCCACCACTGCTGCTGACGAGGGTGGTGGTGATGCAGCGGATGAGGCTGCCGTGGCTACAAAAGCCGCCGTGGCAGGTGAAAGTGGTGTTGCAGGTGGTGAGGAAAATGCAGCTACCACAACGGCCACGGCAGGTGGAAGTGGTGAGATGCGAAGCGCAGTAGTAGTAGCAGGAGGCACAACAGAAGATGATGCTCGTGAAAGTGAAGGAGCGGGTGAAGCCGTAGACTCTGCTTTCTCATCCCAGGTTGAGAACCCTAGGAGTCCAGCGGGCGCAGCAAGGAACGTAACGGAAAATGGTCTATCCTCATCAGATTGGTCAGATGAGGACAGTGCCTCAGACTACGACACAACGATGGAAGAGTGGGAGTCAACGGATGGCTTCTCACACTCCGATGCTTCCGAGGATGACAAACCAACACAATGCAAACGGAAGCACAGAGGCCGTTATGTGTGAACATAGGTGATGTTGTAATCTGTTATAAGCATTAATGGCCCATGGTGAATAACAATTCACTTCAGCAACCTCCGCTTTCTTTGGTTTACTTTTGGTGTTCTGTGCAGGTGAGGCAGATCCATGTCCTACTGAAGACGGTGGTGAAGCGACAACCAAGGCTCAAAGTGCACCGGCATAGGGTCAGATCACATGTGGCCCACGACACGGGATGTGCGGTGAAGGATGCAGAAGTCATGTGTTCCAAGATGGCTAGTCTCAACCTAGGAAAGAGAGAGGTGGCCAACCCATGCACGGGCATGTGTGCGTCCCCCTTTGGGGAAGTCGTTTAAGATGCATGTCTAGAGTTCAGTGAAGGTGCAACGTGCCCATCATATGAAGTCATTTGTTTTGTGCACGACTTACCCGTGTACGTTCAATTGTGGATTTGTACATGTGACTTAGCGCCTCTGTTCTATTGTGCTTGATGTTGTCAACGACATTTTCAATGTCATTTGGCTTCTGCACTATCTCTTGTGTTTACTACACCTGGTCACTAATTACAAGCGAAATAACCTTGGTGATTAACGGTACATTCCTTTCTTATGTTCTTCAGCCACTATCAGACAATGCACTATCCACCATAGTTTGAAGTAGGTGTTGCTAAGAGTAAATAGTACATTCCTTTGTTTTTTGCCTCTGTCTGTCCCTTGCACTTCACTGTCCACTGCCGTTTGAAGTAGGTACTGTTCAAGAGTGAATGCACTATATAGAGTACACTAATAGAAGTTACACAATGATGGAGAGTGTAGAGGCGGCTATCTGCCAGACAGAGGGCTTCCACGAGACATACCAGAGGGCACGAAGAGACATACTCAGTGGTAAAATAGTTCATGAAACCGTACATAAATGTACGACATGTCCACTATCTCAAAAATTCAATCATACACCCCTAGAAAATAAGTGAACACACGAACAATGTACTCGTGCATACATGTTTAGCATGACCACTCCCTACCCCAAGGAGACATAATAAGTGGTCAAATACTTGAAGAAACCGTACAAACATCTACCACATTTGCACTATCTGATAGCTATGAATAAACAAGCAGGCATTGTTGACAATTCATGAAAAAGCTTAACACTCAATGCATTCTCTATGCAACATGCGAAGAAGACAACATTGGGTAGCTTGATGAAGAGCTAATGAAAAAATAACCAAAGTATCCACCGAGGGTATCAAGCCCAAGGCATCCATTGCCCAGGGGTGTTTGGTGGACGTGGAGTTGGCATGAGAACACCTAGTATCCAGCACATGGTCTCTGGTTCGCATGGGTTGTTCACCCAACTGGGTTGGACCTCCGTTGCAACGAGCGTGTCCCAGCGAGCCTTCATTGTAGCCCATGCCTCCTTTACTTGCTGGGGAGTGAGATGTGGCCTGCTGGTCCTGGTAGGTTTGACGTCCCAAGCGCCAACTTCATCCCATTGGTGCATCCTCGAAACAGTTACCCATGTGTAGGTGTGTATGTTGGTATGTGCATCAATAACGTCAATGGGATTGGCGTCGTTATGTCCATAGACTGATCGACCCATGTCTTGTATGGTGTACAAAAGTGTGAATGGATATGGCTAGTGATCGTTGCGAGCTCCGTATTTGTACATGCTCTAGGAGCGGTTACATCCACATGGACAGTTAGGGTTGGATGAGATCCATGGCTCCCATACGTCAGGGCAGTCTCATGGTCTCAGACTGGACAATGGCCAGTCCAACGTCTGTGCCATGTCTTCAGGTGTCGCGGACCATGTGGCATTTGGCAAATGGCGGGCATGAACGCTCCTTCTACGTGTGCCTCTGCGATCCCATACTTCCTTGATTGCGACCCATGCTCGGTGGGCGACAAAGGGGTCTATGTAATATCCAGTCCCCCACCCTCGACCTTCTCCACCATTGATGCGCCCCTCGGATGACATGTCGTTGGAGCCAAGGAGGCTTTGTCGAACCAAATGACGGGGTGTCGCTGCTTGAACAAAGACAAATTATGTGTAGTGTGATGTTATGTACTTTTCAGTACGCCAAACGACACTACGAACCGGTACATTGTCCCGGTTTGTAAGGTGAATCCATCGCAAACATAATTGTGGGTTACCGTGTGCATCGCTCATGGCTGACGGTGGCTAAGAGACTATAGGATTGAGCTCTGTCCCTTGTTCGGTGTACTACTTTCGGTTCAACGATGATTTCCACGGTTTACGCAGTGAAGTTTCCTTGGTAATATAATTTGCATAGGATGTATGGTGCTCACAATAGGCGAGTCAACGTCGCAAGATCATTGGACACTTAAGAGTGTCACGTATGCACTGGACCAATGCTAGCCCATAATGACAATGCCGCCAAGTCAGGGTGGAAATGTGTGGTGTACTGGCATTATCGATTGCCACGCTGTCCTTGCTGCGCGAGGCTACCTTGGGGTCCTGTTTTAATGCTGTTGTCTTACGCTGACCCGTGTGGACAGTGGGTATGCGGAGAATTACATCGTCTCCCATACGATTTTTGGCATGGTGGACGTCCGAAGTATTTGTTTTAAACAGTGGCCCTTAGAAGTATTATGTACATTTTGTGGAAGTTATAGTTATTTTTCTGCCAAAGTGGCCTTCCTATTCTTTTTGTGCGAAAACTAGGTAGGACGTCCTTTAGTTTCAAGGACAGTGGGTATGCGACAAGTGTACCCAAAGTTTTGGCACAAAATAGGCCAATGAGGTAGCAGAGGCACACCGCAGAAGTCAGACGTAATACTAGGAGCCAATATGGAATGAGAGATACCCTATTGCACTTGGATTTCGTTTTTTTTCAAATCCATAATTTATGGCATCTTGATTTTCGAGCATGGTTTTTTGGATAATAGTTATTTACGTGGCACTTTTAAAATCGTTGAACGAACAAATCGTGTCCTTAAATTCGACAAAGGGCGGTCTTGAACACCATTCACGGGCGGTGTTCTAGGTCGCGCTAGTCTGATGCGGCTGGCCTGACGAGGCCAGCCGAGTCAGACAGCCAAAACTGACGCGCGAACATGGTTCGCATGACACGCCGCCTCTTCGACATGGACGGGAACCACAGTCTGTAATTTGTTTTGGTATTTTTTTTGACCGTTTCACCAGATTTTGGTTGTTCCGACACAAAAAGTAGTTATTTAGGTTATACTTTTGAAATTCGATGAATAAGAAGTTCGTTGATGGAAAGTTTCTATATACATGTTTAGATATATATAAATGTACATATACATAAATGTATATATATATACGGAATAATTCCCTTTTATCCACCATTTGAGCATCGGCCTGCCAAAATACCCACTTGTTTTAATCATTGACCACTATACCCACAAAGTGTGAATAGTGACTAACCGTGAACGCCATGCCCACCATTTGCGAAAACATGCATAGAATACCGGTATCGTAGTCACATTTTCTCACCGAGTGGGGATAACGTTCACATTTTTTAAATTTACGATGTTTGCTTCTTTTTTTATTTCTTTATGCTTTGAGGTGTCATTCTGTGTGCATTAATGGGAACCTTTTTCACTTTATTCTGATATGGTCGACTTTTGCTCATGATTTTGGCAGGGGGCTTTTTCTGAAAGTTTTTCTGATGTCATGTTTATAAAATGACGACTTTGCGTCGTTGCGTCTTTCCACAAAGAAACGTGCTGGAATATGGTCGCGCGACCGATATTTCTGTTACCGAATGGACGTTGGCAGAATCGGTCGCGCGACCAAAGCAGAGCACAAGGGGGAGGGGGTTGGGGGGGGGAGGGAGGGGGGGAAGGGCTGGGCCGGCCCTCTCCCTCGCGAATGCAGAGGATAGCAGTTCGCCGACGGCTAGCAAATCGCCGACGGCCAGCAGCTCGCCGACGGCCAGCAGCTGCCCGCCGAGCAGCTCGCTGGCCGTCGGAAAGCCAGCAGCTGCCCGCCGAGCAGCTCGCCGACGGCCAGCTGTTCGCCAACGGCCAGCAGCTCGCTGGCCGACGGCCAGCGATTAAGACACGAATCTGCAACGTCGCAAGGGCGAGGACTCGAGGCCGATGGCCTCGAGCCCTCGCCCTCGCATCCCCCCCTCTTTATCGATTGTGAGCAGGGACAAGGAGAGAAAGTGAGATAGTAAGTGCAGGGTAGATGCAGGTGAGAGAGAAAAAGCAGCGAGGAGTGGGTGGCAGCGACTGGGGGTCCGTTTGAAAATATTCGCGATGTGTACGGGATGGACCTGCCGCACGCAAAAGTGGGTATCGGAGTCATATGGTTAAAAGTGGGTAACGCGCGGAACTTTTTTCAGCTTTTTTGAAAAGAGCAAAAAGTGGGGAATGCGTAAATACCCGGACAAAAAGTGGGGAATCCAGTCTGCGATTCCCAAAACGTGGATAACCTACGCAGAACGTTTTCAAATGGTGGGTAGAAAGGAATCTGCCCCACATATATATATATATATATATATATATATATATAGATATATATGGGTAACTCGTCACCGCGAGCCATCAAGCTAGATCGCGTTGGCCGCCAGAATCAATCCACGAGAAAATGAAGCTCGCAACTACTTCGCAAGGCGTTGACCCCTCGCAAGCGCGATCGCCAATCGTCAGCTGCTCGCCCACGCCTGATTTCTGCATTCTCCTGTCCTGCCGTGCCGAAATGCGGCGACTGTGCACCAAGGTCATTGTCGAGAGCCTTCCTGGCATCCTCACCACGTGCCCGTAATTTATGAAAAATCGTGACGTTGAACCGAAAGTGACCCCAGGTAGCTTTCCGGGATTGTATGTTGCAACCTTTGCCTCGCTTGTCGCGGAACCTGAGAGGTTGTATTTCTTCGACCATGAAAGTAGACCACATTCACAAGTCGAATCCGAGACATGAGCGAGTAACATTGTTGTAAAGCCATGATGACCATGACTGTTGCGCTGTCGCCATCTGCATGTTGAATAGGGTCAACCCTCGAACAGCGATGTGAAGCTTGTCCGGAAGCTGCGAGAAGATTGTAACGGTAGATTCAGGTGCTTGCACAGTTGCGAGCAGTTCTTGACCTGCAACCGCAGATCTTGTTGCTTGGAAGTTAGCGGTTAAGGACATTTCAACATAAAATTTTAAAAGCCGGGCTTCGTGCGCACGAAGAGCAACTTATGGTGGAAACGATACAGAAAGGTGTGGAAATATGATGATGTCCGCATACCGCAAGATTTAATGTGGAAGATACAACTGAAATTGGTTCGACGCACAAACTAGCGGGGTTAGTCGGTTTCGTAAAACAATTGGATCGATGAAAGCCACTTTCCCATGCACTGAGACATCACTGTCGTCGGGACAAAGAACAGGTATCTGTCCCGTTTGTACGAAGCTCATGTTCTCATGAGCACAAAAGGCGTCCTATGATGGAAACTAGTCAAAGCTGAGGGGAAGTATGGTGAAGGACGAATACGTTAACATTCAACCGTTTATGATGCAAGTACACCTGGTTTCAGGGACAAACCAGCAGCCTCCGAAAGTTTCATAAATCAATATGATTCGATGAATGCCACCATGACATGGACATAGACATCCCTTTCGTCAGAACAAAGAGCATGTCTCCGTCCGGTGCAAACGAAAGTGTAGATCGGCTCTGAATGGCCGAACACTGAGGTTGTAAACCCGACCACATTCATAGTCGCAGCTGATCGCAAAAATGTGTCACAAACCAAGGAAAATAGAGAGCAAACCATGAAGGAACGGCTTCATGAATCATTTCCTTTGTCATGAAACACGGAGAGGATCCGGGCTTTGTCTCGAGGTAAGAAAGGAGGTCACACCTTTTGTGCCACAGCAGGCATGTCAACTGCGAGCGCACGACTCCAGTGCCTTGAAGGAGTACCGAAACAGGTCTCTAACAAAAGAGGTAGGTAACAATACAAGTGTTTGACAGAACAGGTGAATAAGAAAACATGTTTCCAATGAAAAAGAGGAATAGCAAAACAGGTGTGTAACGAAACCGGTGTACAACGAAACAGGCGTTTCACAAAACAGGTATCCAACAAAACAGGAAAGTAGTACTCGGCTTTTGTGAAACAACAAGCATGTCATGATCCCACTTCTGTTTGTCTGAGGAAAGCAGGAGTCTGCTTTTGTGCAACAAGCATTTCAAACACGAGCGCACAAACCATCGACTCTTCAGCGAGAAGACACCACAGCAATCGTTACAGCTTGACGACAAAACGGGGAGACCATTATTGTTCAGACACCAGAAGTCCATTCCGTGAACAATCTGGATTTCGCTTTTTTGGTCACCGAAGTGATCGTTGTTGTCTAGACGTTTGGAAGGGGGAGCCCGGTATTGTGCTTCATGAACCATTCACCGCCGCGTCAGCACTGCCAACCTCCACCGCCACGTCGGTGTTAACACCTTAGACGCCGAACCGTCTACCACATCGCCGCCTGATTGAAGCCGAAAACATCATGAACCCCTGGTCTAGAACACTCCAAACCCTCAATCCGACTCCGTTTTTGACATTTCTCTGCTTTTATTGTGTCGAACAGCATGTTTCCTTTCCGTCGAGATTCATGCATGTACGAGGATCGCTACAATTCAACTTCCAATGATCAACCGCCACCCATGCTGAACCACGTGTTCAATGACGGTTCATAAACCGGCATTGCGAGGACCGCCGCATGTAGTGACGCATTTTGTTGCACCAGAGCGAGGACCGTCGGCTCCTCCTATACAGAACGGAGTGAGGCTACCCGTTCTGTTTTGTACACAAAGTGCAGCTTGAAACTCGTTTTGTTCAGCCGGAACCGACTTAATGTTTTTGTTATTCAATCAAACGAGCATATGCACCGCGCAATACTCGTTTTGTGGAACCGATACGGAGTTACCGTTTCTGTTCATGCAACAAAAGGAGCATATGCACGACGCTTGACAGCGACAGCCTATACAAGCGTCATGAACCTCCCATCTCTGTCAGATACTTCATAACCCGTCATTCTTTCTTCACCTAGGGTTTCGTGGATTCAGTCGCGATGTAGCGGGTGCACACAGGTGCCATTCTCCGTAGGCGTTTGTCTCGCGGTTGAGTGCCTTGTGTTTCTCCCGCGCGCGACCACATCACAGTCTCTCGTTGTCTCTGGTAGTCTGCTACGCACGAACTGCTAAAAGGTTCTCCGTTCTCTCCCGCGGCATCTCACCCGCAACGATCTGCCTTCCATCCAGACGTGGTGGACGTGAACGCCTTACTGCCTTCCACTTCGTGACAGCAACAGTTGACACTCCGCGCGTGACTCGTCTGTCGCTGGTGTGGAGCCCGCATCTACTGCACCGAGTACTATCTCTTGTGAGTCGCGTGGGCGGTGCGACTTCGTTGGTAGAGCGGCTTATGTGGGTGGCTGAACCGATTCAGTGGGTGTGATATGTGCTGGCTGGATGACGCCTTCGTAGGGTGGGTGGTTGTGTGGTTTTCCGGTATTTTATGGTGTTTTCCAGCTTGGGTGGCTGCCAGGGTAGATGGTTGATATGCCCACCGGCTAATTTACATGATGGCCTGCTAGGTCGTGGGTGGACTTCCAGCTTGTGGCTGTTCTGCCGAGTGCTTGATGACTTCTTTATCGGCTACTCGGCAAAGGAATCAGCCAAGCACCCGGCTGGACGAGTGGCAAAAAAAAAGGGAATAAAACACTATGTCAGGACACGGGCAGGAAGGAGACATGAGCGAGTAACATTGTTGTAAAGCCATGATGACCATGACTGTTGCGCTGTCGCCATCTGCATGTTGAATAGGGTCAACCCTCGAACAGCGATGTGAAGCTTGTTCGAATTGGGACTCTTTGCTGGCTGACAGGGTGGTCGGCCGGCATGTCCAGGAAGAAAAAAGAGGAAGAACCGGCTGAAAAGAATGAACGATGATATGAAAGCAAAAGAGGAGAACGAAGGGAAAATGTTTTGCCGTTTGCACCAGGTCATCTGATATTCTTTGATATGTCCTGCAAAGGAAATCTAACGGTTGCTTAATTGGCTCTTGGCCTGTCAGGACCGTCATGGGACACCATGCAAGGCGCGGGTGAATATCAATCCCTGCTTTTTGGTCAAGGGCTCTTGGATGGATTGAGCGATATTACCGATAATAGCACCTGTTTTGTAGACGAGCGGTTTAGATGGGGTAATATGGCGCAAAATTTGCATGGGCAACAGCAGCAAGATGATGAGGACGTGTACCGCTTTATGGAGGTAAATTCCAGCGGTCAGCACCTGCCCACGCAGTATCCTTCGCAGTACCTCCAGGAACAGTTTTCGCAGCAGCAGGAGCCGCAATGGCAAGAACAGCAGAAGCCGTGGCAATTGCCGCCGCAGTCCGCGCAGCAGCAAACGCAGCAGCAGCAGCAGCAGCAAGTGCAGTCTTCCGAGCAATTGGAGCAGTCGCAGCAAGAACTGTTGCAGAAACTGCAACGCGAGCAATAGCAGTAACAGATATTGCAGCAGCAATAGCAAGCTTTGAGGCAACAATAGCAGCAACAACAGTAGGAGCAGCAGGAGCAGCAGCAGCAGCAACAACAACATCAACAACAAGAGCAGTCTACTCAAACGCACGAGCAGCAGCAGCAGAGACCGCAGCAGGAGAAGGAAGGCGTTGTCGCGGACGAGTTCGCGAAGTGGCCCAAGTGCCTCGGCATTGATTGGAACGTCTTCAAATTCCAGGACACTGCAGAAGGTCAGTATGTTCAGTTGCTCCTTTTGAGGCCGTTTTGTCTGGCTTTTGGCCTAACCCGGATGTTGTTTGCACGCAACAGATCTTCGTGCTACAACTGCCAACGAGGACCAATGGCTGTTGAAACACTCCCACACGAGATTTGGTATCGGTCAAATGCGCTGGTCGACTGGGAAGGGACTCCTGGAGTCCCTGAATTTGAGGCCGACGTCTAAACTGTTCCTCAACATGGAGGAGTATGCTCGGAGCTGCCGTCGAACGTTATGGTTGTTTTTTCAAGCCTAGTGGGCGCAGACACTGGCTCGGGGGTGTTCCCCGACACCAAGATTCCGACTATTTCGAAGTAAACGCTCGACATGGAAGTTTTTTTCCTGCAGAAGTGGGTGTTGTTGAACCCTTTTCGATCACGTGAGAAGTTGTATGACTTCCTCTGCGGAACCGGAGCGAGGGATGCTAGGAAGAGGCCTCTGTACCGCGTTTGCCGGAAAGGCGTGTTGAAGAAATGTTCTTCTCAATGGTGTCAACCTGTAAGTATGTTGTAACACGCATGTTCTCTTTGAGCCATTATATCTGCCAGTTCCGTCGTCCTCATGCACGGTTTCCGGCCGATGCAAAAAATCAAGAATGCGGACAAAGAATCTGAGAATGAAGCAAGCTCCGACAGCGAAGATTCTTCTGAGGCTGAGGTGGGGTGTTGGCCCTATGCTTCGTTAGAAGGTGTTTTGACATGCAGGTCTGAGTTTGTCATTGCGCACCTTGGCT
Organism: Penium margaritaceum; assembly: GCA_023375785.1. Lineage (NCBI taxonomy): Eukaryota > Viridiplantae > Streptophyta > Zygnematophyceae > Desmidiales > Peniaceae > Penium > Penium margaritaceum. The sequence goes on from SZWC01003220.1 coordinate 144,666, forward strand.
TTCCGTGCCTTTTTTCAAAGCTCGCTGGTTAATGTCTACAGGCTGAGAGTACGGAGGTTGCTGGAAGCGATGTGGCATCGACGGGGAAGGCAGCAAGAAGCAACGTGATAAGAAACCACACAGCTCCGTCGGATGCAGCACAGTCTGGTGCAAGAGCGACTGATCAGGTGAAAGAGAATGCCGCGGTGCCCAAAGTTCCCCACCAGAGCGGGGAGGCATCTACTCGGACCACTGACAACGTGGACAACGAACAGAAGACTCGGTCACAACCGCAGGACCGGGAAGAGGTATTATTTTTTGCTATCGTGTACTGAAGAAGGTTGTGTGCCATTGGTTTGCTTTGATGGTTCGTTTTCGATGTATGCAGGTGTGCGTTGCCACTAACCAACCACAGACTGCGAGTTTGTCCCATCAGCAGCCCGTGCACCGAGCACCGCCTGCTCAAGATCCTCCTGCACCGGCACCCCCCTCTGTGCCACAATGTCAGGTGTCGGCTGATCCTCCAGCCAGTGCAACTGACTGGGTTCCCCCGTGGGTACCAGCTGAGACCGGTGGTGCACCTTCATCATCGGCTGCTAAGCACATGGTTGAAGAACCACAATCCGAGCAGCAGAAGGAGCTGATGGAACACATGAGCATGATGGAAAATCTGTTGGGAGAGTCCAAAGACGCTGCCCGGAGTTTCATCGTGGACTGCAACTGCGTAGTCAACTCGTTCGAGCGTGTGATGAAAACGGTCTGACCACGATGCGAGGATGGTGGGTTAATGTTGTCGTAGTACAATGTATTCTAGTGTCTCGAAAATTTTCTCAGAGAAACTGTTTCGCCGTGCAGGCAAAGGTGGAGCAGCTGTCATCGACATGGTCACGTCGAAAATAAGTCAGATGCAGGTAATAGGTGGGCGGGTGGGTGGTGTCAGCTTTGTGTCGCTCGACTGGATTTTCGTGCTCTCTAATCCAATTGTTTTATGTGCAGGACTTCTGTGATGGCTTGAAGAAAATGAAAGCGGAGTTGCACTCACAAGAAACATTTGTGAACACGCAATTTTCGGCGACTTTCCGGCGGGAACGTGGAGATACTATAAGTGACTACTCACATTGTCTGGAGTAACTTGTGCAGATCAATTCTATCCGACATAACTTTTATGTCTGTGTGTGCAGGTGGGTGTACCAATAGCTTGTGAAGAGCCTACTGTGAAAACTTCAGACAATGACACATCAAACAGACAGGTCCATGCTACAGTAGAGGGACAGTCCCCAATGAGGACGAAGAAGCCGAGGATTGGTTCAGGAGATGCACCATCTGAGGGTGGAAAACGAGCTGTTCGCAAAACTCCAAGACGGATGAGTGGACCAAACTTGGAATTCCCTTGGCGAAATGCTGGGAACTCACCAAGCCTTGCTGCTAGGAGAGAAAAACACACTATGAAGCATCCTGTGCATCATGACGAATGTTGCCACTCTGCTAAAAAAGCACGTGGGCGTCGGAAGGATGAGGACTGTGCTTGAAAGTATGCATTGACGTGGTGACGTATTCAATACTTTTTGTTTCACTTGAGGGTTTTTTCTGCTACATCTTGTTTCTGTTCATAATGGATTAACCCATACTGTGAAGAAAAAATCCTGCTAGAATGAAGTTGTAAGTGTACGAAAACATTTGTTGGTTGAAACTAATGTATAATCTTAAACATCTGTTACACTAAAAACACGGTGTCGATGTCGACGCCATGCGCTCTCTAACCTTTCAAATGACATTGACTTTAGGCTGTGGATTTCTGTTGTGCCTCCTCCAATATCCCTCTCTTATACATTCTAATCGGGCATGGGATATTGGAGTAGGCACAAGGGGAATCGATATTGGAGTAGGCACAAGCGGAATTGATATTGGAGTAGGCACTAGGAGAATTGATATTGGGAGTAGACACAAGGGGAATTGATATTGGAGTAGGCACACGGGGAATTGATATTGGAGTAGGCACGAGGGGGATTGATATTGGATTGGAGTAGGCACAAGGGACATTGATATTGGAGTAGGCACAAGGGGAATTGAATTGGTACTGGAGTAGGCACAAGGGGAATTGATATTGGAGTAGGCTTGATATAGGAGTAGGCACAAGGGGAATTGAGATTGGAGTAGGCACAAGGGGAATTGATATTGGAGTAGGCACAAGGTGAATTCATATTGGAGTAGGCACAAGGGGAATTCATATTGGAGTAGGCACAAGGGGAATTCATATTGGAGTAGGCACAAGGGGAATTGATATTGGAGTAGGCACAAGGGGAATTAACATTGGAGTGGGCAATCGTACGCGTAAGCGTACGATTGCTTCTGTTTTTGCCTGATGCAGAAAATCTGCACCTAATTTCTACCAATTGAGATAAGAGATGGTGAGCACTCTCCATAAATATAACCAGCTACATTTTTCCATCCAAATTATCTGAAGACATCTTCCACATTGCATTTTTTCATAGTTCACATGGTCATTTCTAGTTAAAGAGAAAGAGCATACATAACAGAAAGCTTTTTGGAAGGAAATTAAAAATGTAAATCAACAGGTTCATTCTTAACCACCAAACACATCCTCCTCATCCTCCTCCTCATCCTCGTCCACACTGAGTTCAGGGATGAACTGATGCACCTCCTCATCTGTGCCGAACTCATAAATCTCATTCCTGTTCTTCCGATAGTTCCAATAGGCGAACACAAGTCGACACATCTCCATAAGATGTGGAATGTCAAATCAGAACAGAAATCCATTCACAGACATTGCCCTATCGTGACAAAATTTCCATTGCTCCCAAAAAAGGTACATTACCTTTCAGGAGGGAGTAGATGTCAGGACTGAAAGCCAAGGAACAAGTGTGCTTGGCGGACTGAGTATGACCGTAATGAAACCGGTCACAGAGGAGCCGCGTAATTGCAATAAGTTCCGGATCCCTCGCTAAGCTGTAGGCGTACAGCTTGCATGCGTTGTCATAGAAGACGAATCTTGGCCGCTTGTTCTGTGGAAAATTTGTCAGAAGCGTTGTGAAGATATCGTTTGGTGACTCACCATGGTACATCACATGAAAGCCATAAATTATTAGATGGGGACATACAACAGTGAAAATTCTTGTCGTTGATTTCTTGGGAAGAGGTCCTGGTCTCTCAGCACCACACTTCGCATTATCTTTGGCATGCAGACTTTTCCCATCCGGACGTTCCAGATCCTTGTACAGAGGTCGAAGAAGTTGGGTCGGCCAAAATGGGTAGCACGCGGCCAATGGCTTCGCCTCGGGTCCAGGAACCCCAGTTCCCGATGCTCCCTGCTCAATGAAAACCCACTTGAGTATCTCCTACAAACAAGCACCAAACTACCAAAAGAAATTGAGCGGCTTTTTCTTCTCACCTTGAAGAGGTCTTCGTAGCTTTGAACCAGTCGACTCAGAAGTTTGACCAAGGCTTCTGGTAGCGAGCTTTGTGCACTCTGCCAACTTTCTGGTGACATTTGGAGATGGTTGATCAAGATCAGACCCATGTGCCAATCCAACACACGAGCCACAATGGGCATGTGGTCTCTCAACAAATTCCACAGTTGTAGAGTCATGTTGTTTGCGTCTTCTATGAGGACCTTTAAACCAGGGAGTCCCTCGGAATGGATGAGACATACGTCGGTGTCCCAAGCACCTAGCGAATGTATGAAGTCCTTGTAGCTCCGTTGTACAGTGTAGTGCTGGTTCATGAAAACAAAATCAGGATCAAAATTGGACAGTTAAACAAACAAGTCAGGTACATGGGGAAGCATCTCTTACGACAGGTTCTTCCTCCACTGTGACCTTTGCCAATTTCACAATTGATGCCACATCCTCCGCGCCACATGATGTCAGCTCGCTTAGGAGAATGTCGTAGTCAATTTGAACCACAACGTCACATTCACGTCGTTGCATGCCCAGCCGACCAAGAATGATCCGCGCATGCATGTTTGTCACCATACGCTTGGGCATGCGCTTGCGAGACACTGATGATGAAGTCACAGGCTGCGTGTACAGACAACCATCTGCAATATCCCCATTCCTGTTCACCAACGCTGTCCCATCACAGACCAGTTTTTTGGGGAACGGCCCGCAGTGTGAGCAACATGTCCCCAACCCTTCCACCTCAATCAAGCGGACGTATGCTTGCATTGCTTTCGCAAGGGTTGTTCTGCACGCAAAGTTCAGAGGCTTTGTAGCATCACCATAGAAGGTGAAGGCTCCATGTGTTGCACCAAGAGATGTTCCACTGCATGCAAGCGCTAAAACCCAGAGCATTGCTGCGTGAGTGAAAGCCGTGGAGGCAGAGTAGATGAAGAGGCCCTCCTCTCTGCCGTCCGGGAAGACCGTACAACCACACTCTGGCAATCTGTAGAAGCTGACTTCAATCTGCACAATGCAACAAACAAGGCATTTACGGTGTAATGCACATCATCCAACATCTGAAACGTCAACCTATTTATGGCCACTTACCGCGCTTGTCTTGTGGTTGACATCGTAGACGTTGATGAATCGCATTGACTGCATGCAGAAGAGATACCATGTTTTTAGAAAAGTTACCAATAAACATAAGTTGGAGCACAAAGAACACGGTGCTCACCTTCTTCCACAAGTTGCCACAAGGGCAACACGGATTCTTTGGCGGAGGCACCTGCAGCTGGAAACCTTCTGTAAAAACTTGCACGGCCTTGGCATGAACGTCATTCACTTCCCGGGTACGCGTGGGGTGCAAACTTCGGTGCACATCAATCCGTTGAAGGAATTTTACTTTCGGCCACCGACACACAAGCCACTCTTTGCTTGCATGTTCATCTGTGTCACAAACCATGTCACAAGACTCGTTGCACACAAGTGTGTGGACGTCAACAACCTCCTCAACAACACGATTTCTTTGGGACTCCTCATCATCAGGTACAAACCACGTCAATGCCTCTGGAAAAACTCTCTGTAGCATCTCCAAGTGTTGCACACATTTCCCAACACCCATGTCACAACTACAGAAAAATTCACCCCGAGCATCACCTTCCATCAAGGCCCAGCCCAACACCTGAGTCCCAGGACGGGACGAAGAGGTATCCAAGATGAAGAAGCATAGGTTATCATTCTGAGACACACAAACAGGATACGCAGGACAGGCCTCAAGTGCTAACAATGTCAATGGTCTTGTCAACTCTGCTTCAGCCCACTGCATGTGAACACACGTTTCCCCTGTAGCTGCATACTTGCAAGTGCAAGCAGCACCACCTGCCCACTCCAACCAACAATGAACAGGAGTTTCAAACTGGCCAGGTGGACTCGGCACAGGCAGTGAATGAATGAACACTGTCTTCCTCTCGTGATCAAAGTCTGGCAGAATGGCCACGGAGGGCGAAATCCTAGTCACAAAATCCGTGGCGCGCTTGTCTCCCAACTGCTTCTTGAAACATGCAAGTGGATCGTCACTTAGGTCTTCTAGTGGTGAATACTGTGCGACTCTTCTTCTCAACTTCAGGTGTGTCTCCTCAAAGATGTAGTGTGGCTTTCCAAGATACATAGTGGGTCGAGGTCCTGGCCGTCTCTGCAAACATTTACCACAAATCATTTTAATTCATCCTTAAAGACGCTAAAGATACAGCAGGGCACCAGTTTATACACAGACTCCTAACACTCACCACTGCAGGAGGAGGTACCCTTGCAAACTGCTTTGGTAGATTGAAGCCAACAGAGGCCCGTCTTCCGGGAGGGACACTTTGATGCCGTGGCGACCCCGTTTCAGCCCCGAATTCTTCAGATTGGTGATCATCATGTCCATCATGTTCTTGAAGGCCACTTTCGTCAACGCCACCTTGAACTCCGGGTCCCTCATAGCCTCCTGAAAATCCTCCTGCGCCTCCTGCTGGCGCTGCTGCTGCTGCTGGCCCTCCTGCGGAAGCTGTGGCTCCTACTGCTGCCCCTGCGGCTGCGGCTGAGCCTGTTGCTGCTGCTGCGGCTGCTGCTGTTGTGGCTGAGCCGGCTCCAGCTGCTGCTGCTGAATCGGCTGCTGCTGCTGCTGTTGCGGCTAAGCCTGCGCTGGCAGCTGCGGCTGCTGCTGGAGTTGCTGCACCTGTTGCTCCTGCACTTCCCGGACATGCTCCGTGGGTTGCATCTGCATGGCCTGGGGATGTGGGGGGAATGATGTTTAGATCAATGAAAGCACGGGCCCAGGCATGAAACATTTGAATGTTTGCAGGGAGGGGGAGTGGCAAGTCTGGTGACAACGGCGGGCCATTTCCACCAGGCTGATCATTTGGTGCAGGATCAGGCACGGCAGGAGCACGTTTATGACACTAGTATGGCTCGCCCACGTTCGGCGTGCAATGAGGACAGATTTTCTTGTCAGGGTCTTGCTTCCAGGTGCTCGTGGTTTCATCATAGATGAAAAGATCTTCGAAGTCGGACACCTTCAGACGGAGCACCACGCATCTGAAAGAAATACGTGACATCATAATTCGAACCATGTCACCCTCAGAAAATAATATACGACAAAAGCGAGTTGCGAAAAACCTTGGTTCACCTTCTACAATAGAATCTGCGGTG
>SZWC01003221.1:16847-35143 GCA_023375785.1 Penium margaritaceum
ATGTGGCTTCAATGCACAGTGACCAACCAAAGTATGCACATGTCACTAACCATGACCAACAAATTTCACTTCATGTGGTCAACGTTGAAAACGCATAACGCGTGTCACAAATGGTTAGATGGGAAAACAATGGGTTGGGAACACGAGTTATCAACTAGCGAGTACAAAGACATTCAACAAGCAGTGGCACGGTATGGCTAGCGTGCACACTGAGCAACCAAAGGATGCCTATGTCACTAACTACGACCGAATAAGTCCACAATGCGTGGTCAACGTTAACAACTCATAACACGAGTCACAAATGGTCAGAGGGAGAGACAATGGTTTGGGAAGCCTATGTATTGACTAGAAAGGACACAGAACTTCAATACATAGTGGCACGGTGTGGCTAATATGCACACCAAACAACCAAACTAGGCGTATGTCACTGATCAAGACCAGAGAATTTCAATATGGGTGGTCAACGTTGACCAACCATAACACGCGTCACAAACGGTCAGGACAGGAAACAATGCCATGGGAGTATTGGTTCTCAACTACCAAGTACAACGACCTTCAGTCAGTAGTAGCACGGTGTGGCTACCATGCACAATGACCGACCAAAGTAGGCATAGGTATTGTCTTTGAACAAATAAATCCGCTCTGTGTGGTTAACATTTACAACTCATAATACGAGTCACCAATGGTCAGAGGGGGAAAGAATGGTTTGGGAACACCAAGTACCACATAGAAAGCACAAGTGGCTTTAATACGTTGTGGCACGGTGTGGAGAAAATGCGCGATGACCAACCAAAGTAGGCATATGTCACTGACCATGAGCAAATAATGTCACTAAGTGTGGTACACCTTGACAACTCATAACACGAGTCACAATCGGTCAGGGTGGAAGATAATGGTTTGTGCATACTACTTATTGACTAGCAAGTACAAATACCTTCAATATGTAGTGGCACAATGTGGCTTCAATGCACAGTGACCAACCAAAGTATGCATATGTCACTAACCATGACCAACAAATTTCACTTCATGTGGTCAACGTTAAAACGCATAACACGAGTAAGGGTGTTCACGAGTCCAGAACCTTGAGTCTGAGCACATATCCCCATCCCCGAGTCGAAGTCCACCCCCAGACTCGGACTCGCGAGTCTGGACTCAAACTCGCGAGTCCTTGTACTCGCGAGTCTTTGCTTCCATATCCGCGAGTTAAGGCTTTGTGAACCGCGAGTCCAGACCATGTGCAAGTGCACTTTCATGGGTGTTCAGCCGGTGCACTTTTGTTTTTTTCCAACTATACTTTTTCAGTGATGAACCACTGTTATGTGACTTCAACATCTCAAGTCCTGTCCAGCCATTCTGTCCTTGTGGTGGGCTGGTAGGACCAGCCCACAAGTCCACCAGAAACCAATGTCTAACCCATAACCTTTACTAACAGAGGCCTTACAGGGTTCCTGCTGCTGACACTTTTCTGGCAATGTTTAAGACTTGTGTCCAAAAGAAGTAGCTGGTTGGATTGGTGTTTAAGTACCAACATCATAAACTGTCAGATGTAGAAACACGGAGTCAGTTTCTGTCAGTTCGGAAACTATGCTTGGGAGATGGATTAGTGTTCAAGTAGCCATTACAGTTTTTCTGGTGCTGACACTTTTCAGCCAATGTTAGACTAACGTGCAGAAGAAGAAGCTAGTGAGATACATTCATCCATCAACACACACTGCTTATAGAGCACATGTGGTAGAAACATAGTTTGAAAGGATTGAAGAGCTGGAACTTAGAAAACATGTTGCCAACTACATGGTCAACTACTCTCTACAACCTATGGCATCTCCACCACATCATCGTCGTCCCCACCATCGCCCTCACCCCTAAAGTCAGTGCCTATGCCAAAGTCATCCTCATCCTCCCTGTCTCCCTCATCCCCCTCATCTCCTGCATCACTGTCCTCACTGTCTGATTCTCCCTCCTCTCCTCCATCCTCCCCCGAGCCATCCTCATCTGAGTCAGGCAACACAGCAGTGAGCAAGCCATCTGGCTGTGCTTTCAGCGCCTTCCGAGCAGCCCTGCGAGCCGCTTTCTCCTTCCTTTCAATCTCTTGCAACTCCTCGGCCACCTCACCCGAGGGAGTCACAGGGAAGTCTCGGAGGACTGGATCGTTGATCCACGTCTTGAGACACAACAGGTCCTGCACTGTCAACTGGCTGAGAGAATGGCGGAAGTCAGTCACAACACGCCCACCGAGCGAAAACATGCGCTCAGATGGGGTGCTAGTTGCTGGTACTGCAAGCACGTCACACGCAAGTAAAGCAAACGTTGGGTACTTGGTGCTGTTGTCCCGGTAAAAGTTGAGAACGTTGCACTTCCTCCCTCCACGTGCGTTCTTCTTGTATTGCTCAATCTCCTCCTCCAGCGTGTCGGGTGCCACTGGCTGTGGCTCTGGCTCCTCTTCAAACATGTCATCCATGGGGTCGGCGTGCGCGGCCTCCACCTGCATGGCACATGCAATTGGAAACAATGTCGTTAACTACAAAAGCAAGTACGCTGAGCTGCCTAGGGAATAAACCATGCTACGTACCATGGTGGCCTTCCTTTTGTTTTGCCTGCCACGCTTCGCAGCTGATGCTGGGCCTGTCAACTGTGGCACCTGTTGACTATTGCTGGCGCCTCCTGTGCTACCAGCTCCAGCGGTCGACTGTGGCCCTGTTGAGTCCACCATCTCCTTGTCCTCTGTCCTGGCAGCAGCGGCTGCAGCAGCTACTGCAGCCGCCGCTGCCTCAGCCGCTTCAGCGTCTACCCTGCGTCTATCCTGCACTTTGGCGAAGTACGGCTTCATGTGCTCCACAACTTTGACCTCCAGCTCAATGGCATACCTGATACCCACCATCTTTTGCACTGATGGCATGAAGCGGAACCTGCAACACACGCACACTCAATAAACTGGCAACTAGAAAACCATCCGGGTACAGAAAACAAGGACAGCATCAAGGCAACATGACCAACATGAAGCGGGGGTCCACAGCGGTGGCCACCACGTGGAGTATGGTGGTCTTCTTGACGTACTTCTCAACCTGCACAACCCACATTAAATATATTCATTGTATAACAAAAAATGGATGCATAAATACAAAAACCTAACAGCTTCCAAAATACCTTCTCCACTGCTGCTTTGAAGCCGGGAGATAGGACGACCAGCAGTTTCTCGGTGCTGTCTAGAGGCCGCTTCTCCACCTTCTTCTTCTCAGCGTTGGCTGCCTTCACACGCCACAAGTGCAACTTCTACAAGATGGTACTGAAGAAGGGGAGGACAAGGGAGAGGGTGGGATACTCAGTGACTGATATATCCTCCGCGAAGCCTTTGAAAGGCTTCAGGATGGTGATGACGAGGCCCAACAACTCCCATCGCTGGCCACTTGGCTTCAGTGCAGGAACTTTGGCGGATAGCCATGGGTCAAGCACATCCCGCAGGTGGACAACCCGCTCACACATGTCCAGGGTAGAGTTCCAGCGAGTGGGAGTGTCAACATGCAACAACAGGTACTGAACACCACTAGCCTGACATGCGTTGAGCAGGGACAGCTCACACTTCGCGGAACGGCACACAAAGTTGACGATACCGCGCGCGGACTGCAGGTGTTCATCGATGGCCTCAACGGAGATGAGGTCCTTCACCGCTAGGTTAAGCACGTGGTCCATGCACCTGATGTGACCATCCTTCTTGAAGTTGTCGTTCTGCAGCACGAGGAAGTTGTTGACTAGGCTGTCGTTGGTGGTGTCGTTGTCACAAATGATCACAGGGGAAAACAATGGGTTGGGAACACTAGTTATCAACTAGCAAGTCCAAAGACCTTCAATAAGCAGTGGCACGGTATGGCTAGCGTGCACAGTGACCAACCAAAGGGATGCATATGTCACAGACTACGACCGAATAAGTCCACTATGTGTGGTCAACATTGACAACTCATAACACAAGTCACAAATGATCAGAGGGAGAGACAATGGTTTAAGAAGCATATGTATTGACTAGAAAGGACAAATAACTTCAATACGTAGTGGCACGGTGTGGCTAATATGCACACCAAACACCCAAACTAGGCATATGTCACTGATCATGACCACAGAATTTCAATCTGGGTGGTCAATGTTGACCAACAATAACACGAGTCACAAACGGTCAGGAGTGGAAACAATGCTATGGGAATATCGGTTCTCAACTACCAAGTACAACGACCTTCAGTCAGTAGAAGCGCGGTGTGACTACCATGCACAATGACCGACCAAAGTAGGCATATGTACTGCCTTTGACCAAAGAAATCCGCTCTGTGTGGTCAACGTTGACAACTCATAATACGAGTCACAAATGGTCAGAGGGGGAAACAATGGTTTGGGAACACCAAGTATCAAATAGCAAGCACAAGGGGCTTCAATACGATGTGGCACGGTGTGTAGACCATGCAAAATGACCAACCAAAGTAGGCATATGTACTGCCTTTGACCAAAGAAATCCGCTCTGTGTGGTCAACGTTGACAACTCATAATACGAGTCACAAATGGTCAGAGGGGGAAACAATGGTTTGGGAACACCAAGTATCAAATAGCAAGCACAAGGGGCTTCAATACGATGTGGCACGGTGTGTAGACCATGCAAAATGACCAACCAAAGTAGGCATATGTCACTGACCGTGCTTGAATAATGTCACTAAGTGTGGGAAATTTTGACAACTCATAACACGAGTCACAAATGGTCAGGTTGGTAGATAATGGTTCGTGAATACTAGGTATCGGCTAGCAAGTACAAATACCTTCAATATGTAGTGGCACAATGTGGCTTCAATGCACAGTGACCAACCAATGTATGCATATGTCACTAACCATGACCAACAAATATCACTTCATGTGGTCAACATTGAAAACGCATAACACGAGTTACAAATGGTCTGAGGGGAAAACAATGGGTTGGGAACACTAGTTATCAACTAGCAAGTACAAAGAACTTCAACAAGCAGTACCACAATATAGCTAGCGTGCACACTGACCAACGAAAGGATGCATACGTCACTGACTACGACCGAATACGTCCACTATGTGTGGTCAACATTGACAACTCATAACACAAGTCACAAATGGTCAGAGGGAGAGAAAATGGTTTGGGAAGCCTATGTATTGACTATAAAGGACAAAGAACTTCAATGCGTAGTGGCACGGTGTGGCTAATGTGCACACCAAACAACCAAACTAGGCATATGTAACTGATCATGACCTGAGAATTTCAATATGGGTGGTCAACGTTGTCCAACCATAACACGAGTCACAAACGGTCAGGACAGGAAACAATGCTATGGGAATATTGGTTCTCAAGTACCAAGTACAATGACTTTCAGTCAGTAGTAGCACGGTGTGGCTACCATGCACAATGTCCGACCAAAGTAGGCTTATGTACTGCCTTTGACCAAAGAAATCCGCTGTGTGTGGTCAACGTTTACAACTAATTATACGAGTCACAAATGGTCAGTGGGGGAAACAATGGTTTGGGAACACCAAGTATAACATAGCAAGCACAAGGGGACTCAATACGTTGTGGCACAGTGTGTAGACCATGCACGATGACCAACCAAAGTAGGCATGTGTCACTGACCATGACAAAGTAATGTCACTAAGCGTGGTTAACTTTGACAACTCACAACACAACTCACAAATGGCCAGGGTGGAAGGTAATGGTTTGTGAATACTAGTTATCGACTATCAAGTACAAATACCTCCAATATGTAGTGGCACGATGTGGCTTCAATGCACCGTGACCAACCAAAGTATGCATATGTCACTGACCATGACGAAAGAATTTCACTACATGTGGTCAATGTTGAAAATGCGTAACACAAGTCACAAATGGTCAGAGGGGAAAACAATGGGTTTGGAACATCAGTTATAGACTATCAAGTACAAAAACCTTCAACAAGCAGTGGCATGGTATGGCTAGCGTGCACAGTGAACAGCCAAAGGATGCATACGTCACTGACTATGACCGAATAAGTCCACTATGTGTGGTCAACATTGACAACTCATAACACGAGTCACAAATGGTCAGAGGGAGAAACAATGATTTGGGAAGCCTACGTATTGACTAAAAAGGACAACGAACTTGAGTACGCAGTGGCACGGTGTGGCTAATATGCACAAAAAACAACCAAACTAGGCATATGTCACTGATCATGACCAGAGAATTTCAATATGGGTGGTCAACATTGACCAACCATAACACAAGTCACAAATGGTCAGGGCAAGAAACAATGCTATGGGAATATCAGTTCTCAACTACCAAGTATAACGACCTTCAGTCAGTAGTAGCACGGTGTGTCTACCATGCACAATGACCGACCAAAGTAGGCATCTGTACTACCTTTGATCAAAGAAATCCGCTCTGTGTGGTCAACATTTACAACTCACAATACGAGTCACATATGGTCAGAGGGGGAGACAATGGTTTGGGAACACCAAGTATCAAATGGCAAGCACGAGGGGCTTCAATACGTTGTGGCATGGTGTGGAAACCATGCACGATGACCAACCAAAGTAGGCATATGTCACTGACCATGAGCAAATAATGTCACTAAGTGTTGTAAACTTTGATAACTCATAGCACGAGTCACAAATGGTCAGATTGGAATAGAATGGTTTGTGCATACTAGTTATTGACTAGCAAGTACAAATACCTTCAATATGTAGTGGCCCAATGTGGCTTCAATGCAAAATGACCAACGAAAGTATGCATATGTCACTGACCATGAAGAACAAATTTCACTTAATGTGGTCAACGTTGAAAACGCATAACACGAGTCACAAGTGGTCAGAGGGGAAAACAATAGGTTGAGAACATGAGTTATCAAGTAGCGAGTACAAAGACCTTCAACAAGCAGTGGCACGGTATGGCTAGCGTGCACAGTCACCACGTTGTGTGATCAACATTGAAAACTCATTACACGAGTCACAAATGTTCAAAGGGAGAGACAATGATTTGGGAAGCATATGTATTGAGTAGAAAGGACAAAGAACTTCAATACGCAGTGGCACAGTGTGGCTTATATGCACACCAAACAACCAAACTAGGCATATGTCACTGTTCATGATCAGAGAATTTCAATATGGGTGGTCAACATTGACCAACCATAACACGAGTCACAAACGGTCAGGAGAGGAAACAATGCTATGGGAATATCGGTTCTGAACTACCAAGTACAACGACCTTCACTCAGTAGTAGCACGGTGTGCCTACGATGCACAATGACCTACCCAAGTAGGCATACATCACTGCTCATGACCAAAGAAGTTTAGTGTGTGTAGTCAACTCTCACAACTCATAATACAAGTAAAAAATGGGCAAAGGGAGAAACAATGGTTTGGGAATACTTGGTATGGACTAGCAAGTAGAAAGACCTTCGATAAGTGGTGGCACGGTGTGGCTACCATGCACAATGACCAACCAAAGTATTATTGTATCACTGAACATCATAAAAAGAGTTGCACTGTGTGTTGTCAACTTTCCTTCTTACGGCTGGTCAATCGGAGCAATGGTTGACAGGTTATTCAAGCTCGAAGTTGCAAGATTCGAAATTTTTTCTGCGTTAAATTTTTATGAATAAACTAAGTTTCTTACCATTCATAACTTTGAAAACTACCCTCTAATCTTACACCCCCTTATTTTATGCCCTTTACCCATAGGAATCCTTATAATGTCATTTGGACATCATATGAACACCATGCGAGTTGGCTTAGTGCTTACAGAACTATATGCTGGAGCGATAGGTCCTAGGATTGAGTCCTCCTATGCGCAATATCCTATTGTATGTAGCCTATTAGCTCACGACCTGGGGGGGAGGGCGGCCGTGTTGTGATACCTCAACTCTGCCTTCGAGCCTAAGTCGTGGGGGGGGGGGGGGGAGGGGAGTGTCATCATGCGGTCGCAAATCTGTCCTTCATGCTGTCCACGGAACACCCCTCCAAGGGGGGGGGGTGGGAGGGAGTATTCTAGTGAAGTCACCTACGCGTAACAAATCAACAAAAACCGACCTGGTGTCAAAGGGAGAAACCTTTTGCTATTTATTGACTAGCAAGTGCAAATACTTTCAACAAGGAGTGGAACGGTATGGATACCATGCAAAATGACCAACCAGATTAGGCATGTGCCACTTACCATGACCAAATAATTTTACTATGTGTGGTCAACGTTGACAACCCAAAATATGGGTCCCGAATTGTCAGAGGGAGAAACAATGGTTTAGGAATACTAGATACCAACTACCAAGTACAACCACCTTCAGTCAGTGGTAGCACGGTGTGGCTACCATGTACAATGACCAACCAAAGTAGGCATACGTACTCCCTTTGACCAAAGAAATCCGCTGTGTGTGGTCAACATTTACAACTCATTATACGAGTCACAAATGGTCAGAGGGGGGCACAATGGGTTGGGAACACCAAGTATCACATAGCAAGCACAAGGGGCTTCAATGCGTTGTGGCACGGTGTGGAGACCATGCACGATGACCAACCAAAGTAGGCATATGTCACTGAGCATGAGCAAATAATGTCACTAAGTGTGGTAAACTTTGACAACGCATAACACGAGTCACAAATGGTCAGGGTGGAAGAAAATGGGTTGTGCTTACTAGTTATTTCATAGCAAGTACAATTACCTTCAATATGTAGTGGCACAATGTGGCTTCAATGCACAATGACCAACCAAAGTATGCACATGTCACGAACCATGACCAACAAATTTCACTTCATGTGGTCAACGTTGAAAACGCATAACACGAGTCACAAATGTTCTGAGGGGGGAAGAATGGGTTGGGAACATAAGTTATCAACTAGCAAGAACAAAGACCTTCAATAAGCAGTGGCATGATATGGCTAGCGTGCACAGTGACCAACCAAAGGATGCACACGTCACTGACTACGACCGAATAAGTCCACTATGTGTGGTCAACATTGACAACTCGTAACACGAGTCACAAATGGTCAGAGGGAGAGACAATGGTTTAAGAAGCATATGTATTGACTAGAAAGGACAAAGAACTTCAATACGTAGTGGCACGGTGTGGCTAATATGCACACCAAACATCCAAACTAGGCATATATCACTGATCATGACCACATAAGTTCAATATGGGTGGTCATTGTTTACCAACCATAACACGTGTCACAAACGGTCAGGAGAGGAAACAATGCTATGGGAATATCGGTTCTCAACTACCAAGTACAACGACCTTCAGTCAGTAGTAGCACGGTGTGGCTACCATGCACAATGACCGACCAAAGTAGGCATATGTACTGCCTTTGACCAAAGAAATCCGCTTTGTGTGGTAAACATTGGCAACTCATAAAACGAGTCACAAATGGCCAGAGGGGAAAAAATGGTTTGTGAACACCAAGTATCACATAGCAAGCACAAGGGGCTTCAATACGTTGTGGCATGGTGTGGAGACCATGCACGATGACCAACCAAAGTAGGCATATGTCACTGACCATGACAAACGAGTTTAACTCCATGTGGTCAGCGTTGAGAACGCATAACACGAGTCACAAATGGTCAGAGGAGAAAACAATGGGATGGGAACACTAGTTATCAACTAGCAAGTACAAAGACCTTCAACAAGCAGTGGCACGGTTTGGCTAGCGTGCACAGTGACCAACCAAAAGATGCATACGTCACTGACTACGACCGAATAAGTCCACTATGTATGGTCAACATTGACAACTCATAACACGAGTCACGAATGTTCAGAGGGAGAGACAATGGTTTAAAAAGTATATGTATTGACTAAAAAGGACAAAGAACTTCAATACGCAGTGGCAGGGTGTCGCTAATATGCACACCAAACAACCAAACTAGGCGTATGTCACTGATCATGACCATAGAATTTCAATATGGGTGGTCAGATTGACCAACCATAACACGAGTCACAAACGGTCAGGACAGGAAACAATGTTATGGGAATATCGGTTCTAAACTACCAAGAACAACGACCTTCAGTCAGTAGTAGCACGATGTGGCTACCATTCACAATGACCGATCAAAGTAGGCATATGAAATGCCTTTGACCAAAGAAATCCGCTCTGTGTGGTCAACGTTTACAACTCATAATACAAGTCACCAATGGTCAGAGGGGGGAACAATGGTTTGGGAATACCAAGTATCACATAGCAAGCACAATGGGCTTTAATACGTTGTGGCACGGTGTGCAGACCATGCACGATGACCAACCAAAGTAGGCATATGTCACTAACCATGAGCAAATAATGTCACTAAGTCTGGTAAACTTTGACAACCCAGAACATGAGTCACAAATGGTTAGGGTGGAGCAGAATGGTTTCTGCATACTAGTTATTGACTAGCAAGTACAAATACCTTCAATATGTAGTGGCACAATGTGTCTTCAATGCACAGTGACCAACCAAAGTATGCATATGTCACTAACCATGACCAACAAATTTTACTTCATGTGGTCAACGTTGAAAACGCATAACACGAGTCACAAATGGTCAGAGGGGGAAACAATGGGCTGGGAACACTATTTATCAACTAGGAAGTGCAAAGACCTTCAATAAGCAGTGGCACTGTATGGCTAGCGTGCACAGTGCCCAACTAAAGGGATGCATACGTCACTGACTTCGACCGAATAAGTCCACTATGTGTGGTCAACATTGACAACTCATAACACAAGTCACAAATGGTCAGAGGGAGAGACAATGGTTTAAGAAGCGTATGTATTGACTAGAAACGACAAATAACTTCAATACGTAGTGGCACAGTGTGGCTAATATGCACACCAAACAACCAAACTAGGCATATGTCACTGATCATGACCACAGAATTTCAATATGGGTGGTCAACGTTGACCAACCATAACACGAGTCACAAATGGTCAGAGGGAGAGACAATGGTTTAAGAAGCGTATGTATTGACTAGAAACGACAAATAACTTCAATACGTAGTGGCACAGTGTGGCTAATATGCACACCAAACAACCAAACTAGGCATATGTCACTGATCATGACCACAGAATTTCAATATGGGTGGTCAACGTTGACCAACCATAACACGAGTCACAAACGGTCAGGAGAGGAAACAATGCTATGGGATTATCGGTTCTCAACTACCGAGTACAAAGACCTTCAGTTAGTAGTAGCACGGTGTGACTACCATGCAGAATGACCGGCCAAACTAGGCATATGTACTGCCTTTGACCAAAGAAATCCGCTGTGTGTGGTCAACGTTGACAACTCATAACACGAGACACAAATGGTCAGAGGGGGAAAAAATGGTTTGGGAACACCATGTATCAAATAGCAAGCACAAGGGGCTTCAATAGGCTGTGGCACGGTGTGGAGACCATGCACGATGACCAACTAAAGTAGGTATATGTCACTGATCATGCCCATATAATGTCACTAAGTGTGATAAATTTTGACAACTCATAACACGAGTCACAAATGGTCAGGGTGGTAGATAATGGTTTGTGAATACTGTGTATCGACTAGCAAGTACAAATACCTTCAATATGTAGTTGCAGAATGTGGCTTCAATGCATAGCAACCAACCAAAGTATGCATATGTCACTAACCATGACCAACAAATTTCAATTCATGTGCTCAATGTTGAAAACGCATAACACGAGTCACAAATGGTCAGAGGGGAAAACAATGGGTTGGGAACACTAGTTATCAACCAGCAAGTACAAAGACCTTCAACAAGCAGTGACACCGTATGGCTAGCATCCAGAGTGACCAACCAAAGGATGCATACGTCACTGACTACGGCCCAATACGTCCACTATGTGTGGTCAACATTGACAACTCATATCACGAGTCACAAGTGGTCAGACGGAGAGACAATGGTTTGAGAAGCCTATGTATTGACTAGAAAGGACAAGGAACTTCAATACGTAGTGGCACGGTGTGGCTAATATGCACACCAAACAACCAAACTAGGCATATGTCACTGATCATGACCAGGGAATTTCAACATGGGTGGTCAAGGTTGACCAACCATAACTCGAGTCACACACGATCATGACAGGAAACAATGCTATGGGAATATCGGTTCTCAAGTACCAAGTACAACGAATTTCAGTCAGTAGTAGCACGGTGTGGCTACCATGCACAATGACCAACCAAAGTAGGCATATGTACTGCCTTTGACCAAAGAAATCCGCTGTGTGTGGTCAACGTTTACAACTCATAATACGAGTCACAAATGGTCAGAGGGGGAAACAATTGTTAGGGAACACCATGTAACACACAGCAAGCACAAGGGGCTTCAATATGTTGTGGCACTGTGTGGAGACCATGCACGATGACCAATCAAAGTTGGCATATGTCACTGACCATGACCAAATAATGTCACTAAGTGTGTTAAACTTTGACAACTCACAACACGACTCACAAATGGTCAGGTTGGAAGGTAATGGTTCGTGAATACTAGTTCTCGACTAGCAAGTACAAATACCTTCATTATGTAGTGGCACAATGTGGCTTCAATGCATAGTGACCAACCAAAGTATGCATATGTCACTGACCATTAAGTCGCATTTCAATTCATGTGGTCAACATTGAAAATGCATAACATGGGTCACAAATTCTCAGAGGGGAAAACAATGGGTTGAGAACATCACTTATCAACTAGCAAGTACACAGACCTTCTACAAGCAGTGGCACGGTATGTCTGGCGTGCACATTGACCAACCAAAGGATGCATATGTGACTGACTACGACCGAATAAGTCCACTATGTGTGGTCAACATTGACAACTCATAACACGAGTCACAAATGGTCAGAGGGAGAGACAATGATTTGGGAAGCCTATGTTTTGACTAGGAAGGAAAAAGAACTTCAATACGCAGTGGCACGGTGTGGCTAATATGCACACCAAACAACCAAACTAGGCATGTGTCACTGATCATGACCAGAGAATTTCAATATGGGTGGTCAACGTTGACCAACCATAACACGAGTAAAAAACGGTCAGGACAGGAAACAATGCTATGGGAATATCGGTTCTCAACTACCAAGTACAATGACCTTCATTCAGTAGTAGCACGGTGTTGCTTTCATGCACTATGATCGACCAAAGAAGGCATATGTACTGCCTTTGACCAAAGAAATCCGCTCTGTGTGGTCAACGTTTACAACTCATAATACGAGTCACCAATGGTGAGAGGGGGAAACAATGGCTTGGGAACACCAAGTATCACATTTCAAGTACAAGGGACTTCAATACATTGTGGCACGGTGTGGAGACCATGCACGATGACCAACCAAAGTAGGCATATGTCACTGACCATGAGCAAATAATGTCACTAAGTGTGGTAAACTTTGACAACTCATAACACGAGTCACAAACGGTCAGGACAGGAAACAATGCTATGGGAATATCGGTTCTCAACTAACAAGTACAACGAAATTCAGTCAGTAGTAGCACAGTGTGGCTACCATGCACAATGACCGACCAAAGTAGGCATATGTCACTGACCATGAGCAAATAATGTCACTAAGTGTGGTAAACTTTGACAACTCATAACACGAGTCACAAATGGTCAGGGTGGAAGATAATGGTCTGTGCATACTAGTTATTGACTAGCAAGTAAAAATACCTTCAATATGTAGTGGCACAATGTGGCTTCAATGCACAGTGACTAACCAAAGTATGCATATGTCACTAACCATGACCAACAAATTTACCTTCATGTGGTCAACGTTGAAAACTCATAACACGAGTCACAAATGGTCAGAGAAGAAAACAATGGGTTGGCAAAACTAGTTATCAACTAGCAAGTACAAAGACCTTCAATAAGGAGTTGCACCGTATGGCTAGCGTGCACAGTGACCAACGAAAGGGATGCATATGTCACAGACTACAACCGAAAAAGTCCACTATGTGTGGTCCAAATTGACAACTCATAACACGAGTCACAAATGGTCAGAGGGAGAGACAAAGGTTTAAAAAGCATATGTTTTGACTAGAGAGGACAAAGAACTTCACTACGTAGTGGCACGGTGTCGCTAATATGCACACCAAACAACCAAACTAGGCGTATGTTACTGGTCGTGACCAGAGAATTTCAATATGGGTGGTCACACTGACCAACAATAACACGAGTCACAAACGGTCAGGAAAGGAAACACAGCTATGGGAATATCGGTTCTCAACTAACAAGTACAACGAAATTCAGTCAGTAGTAGCACAGTGTGGCTACCATGCACAATGACCGACCAAAGTAGGCATATGTATTGCCTTTGACCAAAGAAACCCGCTCTGTGTGGTCAACGTTTACAGCTCATAATACAAGTCACCAATGGTCAGAGGGGGGAAACAATGGTTTTGGAACACCAAGTATCACATAGCAAGCACAAGGGGCTTCAATGCGTTGTGGCACAGTGTGGAGACCATGCACGATCACCAACCAAAGTAGGCATATGTCAATGACCATGAGCAAATAATGTCACTATGTGTGGTAAACTTTGACAACTCAAAACACGAGTCACAAATAGTCAGGGTGGAAGATAATGGTTTGTGCATACTAGTTATTTACTAGCAAGTACAGATACCTTCATTATGTAGTGGACAATGTGGCTTCAGTGCATAGTGACCAACCAAAGTATGCATATGTCACTAACCATGACCAACAAATTTCACTTCATGTCGTCAACGTTGAAAACGCATAACACAAGTTACAAATGGTCAGAGGGGAAATCAATGGGTTGGGAACACTAGTTATCAACTAGCAAGTACAAAGACCATCAATAAGCAATGGCACAGTATGGCTAGCGTGCACAGTGACCAACCAAAGTGATGCATATGTCACTGACTACGACCGAATAAGTCCACTATGTGTGGTCAACATTGACAACTCATAACACAAGTCAGAAATGGTCAGAGGGATAGACAATGGTTTAAGAAGCATATACATGGACTAGAAAGGACAAATAACTTCAATACCTAGTGGCACAGTGTGGCTAATATGCACACCAAACAACCAAACTAGGCATATGTCACTGATCACGACCAAAGAATTTCAACATGGGTGGTCAACGTCGACCAACCATAACACAAGTCACAAACGGTCAGGATAGGAAACAATGCTATGGGAATATCGGTTCTCAACTACCAAGTACAACGACGTTCAGTCAGTAGTAGCACGGTGTGGCTACCATGCACAGTGACCGACCAAAGCAGGCATATGTACTGCCTTTGACCAAAGAAATCCGCTGTGTGTGGTCAACGTTTACAACTCATAACACGAGTCACAAATGGTCAGAGGGGGAATCAATGGTTTGGGAACACCATGCATCACATAGCAAGCACAAGGGGCTTCAATACGTTGTGGCAAGGTTTGGAGACCATGCACGATGACCAACCAAAGTAGGAATATGTCACTGACCATGACCAAACAATGTCACTAAGTTTGGTAAGCTTTGACAACTCACAACACGACTCACAAATGGTCAGGGTGGAAGGTAATGGTTTGTGAATACTAGTTATCGACTAGCAAGTACAAATACCTTCATTATGTAGTGGCAAAATGTGGCTTCAATGCACAGTGACCAACCAAAGTATGCATATGTCACTAATCATGACCAACAAACTTCACTTCATGTGGTCAACATTGAAAACGCATAACACGAGTCACAAATTGTCAGAGGGGAAAATAATGGGTTGAGACGTCAGTTATCAACTAGCAAGTACAAAGACCTTCACCAAGCAGTGGCACGGTATGGCTAGCGTGCACATTGACCAACCAAAGGATGCATATGTCACTGACTACGACCGAATAAGTCCACTATGTGTGGTCAACATTGACAACTCGTAACACGAGTCACAAATGGTCAGAGGGAGAGACAATGATTTGGGAAGCCTATGTATTGACTGGAAAGGACAAAGAACCTCAATACACTGTGGCACGGTCTGGCTCATATGCAAACCAAACAACCAAACTAGGCATATGTCACTGATCATGACCATAGAATTTCAATATGGGTGGTCAACGTTGACCAACCATAACACGAGTCACAAACGGCCAGGAGAGGGAACAATGCTATGGGAATATCGGTTCTCAACTACCAAGTACAATGACCTTCATTCAATAATAGCACCGTGTGGCTACCATGCACAATGACCGACCAAAGTAGGCATATGTACTGCCTTTTACCAAAGAAATCCGCTGTGTGTGGTCAACGTTTACAATTCATAATACGATTCACAAATGGTCAGAGGGGGAAGCAATGGTTTGGGAACACCATGTATCACATAGCAAGCACAAGGGACTTCAATACATGGTGGCACAGTGTGGAGACCATGCACGATGACCAACCAAAGTAGGCATGTGTCACTGACCATGACCCAATAATGTCACTAAGTGTGGTCAACTTTGACAACTCATAACACAAGTCACAAATGGTCAGGGTGAAAGATGATTTGTGAATACTAGTTATTGACTAGCAAGTAAAAATACCTTCAATATGTAGTGGCACAATGTAGCTTAAATGCACAGTGGCAAACCAAAGTATGCATATGTCACTAAACATGACCAACAAATTTCACTTCATGTGGTCAACGTTGAAAATGCATAACACGAGTCACAAATGTTCAGAGGGGAAAACAATGGGTTGGGAACACTAGTTATCAACTAGCAAGTACAAAGACCTTCAATAAGCAGTGGCATGGTATGGCTAGCGTGCATAGTGACCAACCAAAGGATGCATGCGTCACTGACTACTACCGAATAAGTCCACTATGTGTGGTCAACATTGAAAACTCATAACACGAGTCACAAATGGTTAGAGGGAGAGACAATGGTTTTAGAAGCATATGTATAGACTAGAAATGACAAAGAGCTTGAATACGTAGTGGCACACTGTGGCAAACATGCACACCAAACAACCAAACTAGGCATATGTCACGGATCAAGATCACAGAATTTCAATATGGGTGGTCAATGTTGACCAACCATAACACGAGTCACAAACGGTCAGGAGAGGTAACAATGCTATGGGAATATCGGTTCTCAGCTACCAAGTACAACGACCTTCAGTCAGTAGTAGCACGGTGTGACTACCATGCACAATGACCGAGTAAAGTAGACATATGTACTGCCTTTGACCAAAGAAATCCGCTGTGTGTGGTCAACGTTGACAACTCATAATACGAGTCAGAAATGGTCAGAGGGGGAAACAATGGTTTGGGAACACCAACTATCAAATAGCAACCACAAGGGGCTTCAATACGTCACGGTGTGGAGACCATGCATGATGAACAACCAAAGTAGGCATATGTCACTGACCGTCCCCAGATAATGTCACTAAGTGCGGTAAACGTTTCCAACTCATAACACGAGTCACAAATGGCCAGGGTGGTAGATAATGGTTCGTGAATACTAGGTATTGGCTAGCAAGTACAAATACCTCCAATGTATAGTGGCACAATGTGGCTTCAATGCACAGTGACCAACCAAAGTATGCATATGTCACTAACCATGACCAACAAATTTCACTTCATGTGGTCAACGTTGAAAACGCATAACACGAGTTACAAATGGTCAGGGGGGGAAACAATAGGTTGGGAACACTAGTTATCATTTAGCGAGTACAAAACACTTCAACGAGCAGTGGCACGGTATGGCTAGCATGCACAGTGACAAACCAAAGGATGCATACGTCACTGACTACGGCCGAATACGTCCACTATGTGTGGTCAACATTGACAACTCATAACACGAGTCACAAATGGTCGGAGGGAGAGACAATGGTTGCGGAAGCCTTTGTATTGACTAGAGAGGACAAAGAACTTCAATACGTAGTGGCACGGTGTGGCTATTAT
This sequence comes from Penium margaritaceum, assembly GCA_023375785.1. Classification (NCBI taxonomy): domain Eukaryota; kingdom Viridiplantae; phylum Streptophyta; class Zygnematophyceae; order Desmidiales; family Peniaceae; genus Penium; species Penium margaritaceum. Next base: position 34,711 of record SZWC01003221.1, read on the forward strand.
GCACACGAAACAACCAAAATAAGGCATATGTCACTGATCATGACCAGAGAAATTCAATGTGGGTCTCAACGTTGACCAACCATAACTCGAGTCACAAACGGTCATGACAGGAAACAATGCTATGGGAACATCGGTTCTCAACTACCAAGTACAACGACTTTCAGTCAGTAATAGCACGGTGTGGCTACCATGCACAATGACCGACCAAAGTAGGCATATGTACTGCCTTTGACCAAAGAAATCCGCTGTGTGTGGTCAACGTTTACAACTCATAATACGAGTCACAAATGGTCAGAGGGGGAAACAATGGTCTGCGAACACCATGTATCACATATCAAGCACAAGGGGCTTCAATACGTTGTGGCACGGTGTGGAGACCATGCACGATGACCAACCAAAGTAGGCATATGTCACTGACCATGACCAAATAATG
>SZWC01003221.1:52371-85860 GCA_023375785.1 Penium margaritaceum
ACCGAATACGTCCACTATGTGTGGTCAACACTGACAACTCATAACACGAGTCACAAATGGTCAGAGGGATAGACAATGGTTTGGGAAGCCTATGTATTGACTAGACAGGACAAAGAACTTCAATACGTAGTGGCACGGTGTGGCTAATATGCACACCAAACAACCAAACTAGGCATATGTCATTGATCATGACCAGAGAATTTCAATATGGGTGGTCAACGTTGACCAACCATAACACGAGGCACAAACGGTCAGACACGAAACAATGCTATGGGAATATCAGTTCTCAAGTACCAAGTACAACGAGTTTCAGTCAGTTGTAGCACGGTGTGGCTACCATGCACAATGACCGACCAAAGTGGGCATATGTACTGCCTTTGACCAAAGAAATCCGCTGTGTGCGGTCAACATTTACAACTCATAATACGAGTCACAAATGGTCAGAGGGGAAAACAATGGTTTGGGAACACCATGTATCACATAGCAAGCACAAGGGGCTTCAATAAATTGTGGCACGGTGTGGAGACCATGCACGATGACCAACCAAAGTAGGCATATGTCACTGACCATGCGCAAACAATGTCACTAAGTGTGGTAAGCTTTGACAACTCACAACATGACTCACAAATGGTCAGGGTGGAAGGTCATGGTTTGTGAATACTTGTTATGGAGTAGCAAGTACAGATACCTTTAATATGTAGTGGCACAACGTGGCTTCAATGCACAGTGACCAACCAAAGTATGCAAATGTCACTGACCATGACGAACGAATTTCACTTCATGTGGTCAACGTTGAAAACACATAACGCGAGTCACAAATGGTCACAGGGGAAAACAATGGGTTGAGAACATCGGTTATCAACTAGCAAGTACAACGACCTTCAACAAGCAGTGGCACGGTATGGCTAGCGTGCACAGTGACGAACCAAACGATGCACATGTCACTGACTACGACCGAATAAGTCCACTATGTGTGGTCAACATTGACAACTCATAACACGAGTCACAAATGGTCAGAGGGAGAGAATGATTTGAGAAGAATATGTATTGACTAGAAAGGACAAAGAACTTCAATATGCAGTGGCACGGTGTGGCTTATATGGACACCAAACAACCAAACTAGGCATATGTCACTGATCATGACCAGAGAATTTCAACATGGGTGGTCAACATTGACCAACCATAACTCAAGTCACAAATGGTCTGAAAAGGAAACAATGCTATGGGAATATCGGTTCTCAACTACCAAGTACAACGACCTTCAGTCAGTAGTAGCACGGTGTGGCTACCATGCACAACGACCGACCAAAGAAGGCATATGTACTGCCTTTGACCAAAGAAATCCGCTGTGTGTGGTCAACGTGTACAACTCATAATACGAGTCAGAAATGGTCAGAGGGGGAAATATTGGTTTGGGAACACCAAGTATCACATAGCAAGCACAAGGGGATTCAATACATTGTGGCACGGTGTGGAGACCATGCACGATGACCAACCAAAGTAGGCATATGTCACTGACCATGAGCAAATAATGCCACTAAGTGTGGTAAACTTTGACAACTCATAACACGAGTCACAAATGGTGAGGGTGGAAGATAATGGTTTGTGCATACTAGTTATCGACTAGCAAGTACAAATACCTTCAATATGTAGTGGCACAATGTGGCTTCAATGCACAGTGACCAACCAAAGTATGCATATGTCACTAACCATGACCAACAAATTTCACTTCATGTGGTCAACGTTGAAAACGCATAACACAAGTCACAAATGGTCAGAGGGGAAAACAATGGGTTGGGAACACTAGTTATCAACTAGCAAGTACAAAGACATTCAATAAGCACTGGCACGGTATGGCTAGCGTGCACAGTGACCAACCAAAGGGATGCATACGTCACTGACTACGACCGAATAAGTCCACTATGTGTGGTCAACATTGACAACTCATATAACAAGTCACAAATGGTGAGAGGGAGAGGCAATGATTTGGGAAGCCTATGTATTGACTATGAAGGACAATGAAGTTCAATACGCAGTGGCACGGTGTGGCTTATATGCACACCAAACAACCAAACAAGGCATATGTCACTGATCATGACCAGAAGACTTCAACATGGGTGGTCAACGTTGACCAACCATAGCACGAGTCACAAACAGTCAGGCGAGGAAACAATGCTATGGGAATATCGGTTCTCAACTACCAAGTACAACGACCTTGAGTCAGAAGTAGCCCGGTGTGGCTACCTTGCTCAATGACCGATGCAAGTAGGCATACATCACTGCTCATGACAAAAGAAGTTTAGTGTGTGTGGTCAACGTTCACAACTCATAATACAAGTAAAAAATGGGCAGAGGGAGAAACAATGGGGTGGGAATACTTGGTATCGACTAGCAAGTACAAACACCTTTGATAAGTGGTGGCACGGTGTGGCTACCATGCACAATGACCAACCAAAGTATTATTGTATCATTGAACATCATAAAAAGAGCTTCACTGTGTGTTGTCAACTTTCCTTCTTACGGTTGGTCAATCAGAGCAATTGTTGAGAGGCTATTCAAGGTCGAAGTTGCAAAATTCGAACTTTTGTCTGCGTCAACGTTTTATAATAAACTAAATTTGTTATCATTCATCATTTTGAAAACTACCCTCTAATCTTACACCCCCTTATCGTATGCCCTTTACCCATAGGAACCCTCATAATACCATTTGGACATCATATGAATACCATGCGAGTTGGCTTAGTGCTTATAGAGTTAGATTCTGGAGCGATAGGTCCTAGGTTTGAATCCTCGTACGCACAATATACAATAGGCTCGCGACCTGGGAGGGGGGGGGGGGGCGTGTCGTGATACCTCATCTATACCTTCGCGCCTAAGCCATGGGGGGTAGGGGGGTGTCATAATGCGGTCGCAAATCTGTCCTCCAGGTCGTCCACGAAACATCCCTCCAGGGGGGTTGGGAGGGAGTATTCCAGTGAAGTCACCTACGCATAACAAATCAACAAAAACCGACCTGGTGTCAAAGGGAGAAACCTTTTACTATTTATTGACTAGTAAGTGCAAGTACATTCAACAAGTAGTGGAACGGTGTGGCTACCATGCACAATGACCAACCAGATGAGACTATGCCACTTACCATGACCAAATATATTTACTGTGTGTGGTCAATGTTGACAACCCATAATATGGGTCCGGAACTGTTAGAGGGGGAAACGATGGGTTGGGAATAATAGATACCAACTACCAACTACAAAGACCTTCAGTCAGTAGTAGCACGGTGTGGCGACCATGCACAATAACCAACCAACATAGGCATATGTACTGCCTTTGACCAAAGAAATCCGCTGTGTGTGTCAACGTTGACAACTCATAATACGAGTCACAAATGGTCAGAGGGGGGAAACAATATTTTGGGAACACCAAGTATCACATAGCAAGCACAAGGGGCTTCAATATGTTGTGGCACGGTGTGGAGACCNGACCACTCATAACACGAGTCACAAATGGTGAGGGTGGAAGATTATGGATTGTGCATGCTAGTTATCGACTAGCAAGTAGAAATACCTTCAATATGTAGTGGCACAATGTGGCTTCAATGCATAGTGACCAACCGATGTATGCATATGTCACTAACCATGACCAACAAATCTCACTTAATGTGGTCAACATTGAAAACGCATAACACGAGTCACAAATGCTCAGAGGGGAAAACAATGGGTTGAGAACATCAGTTATCAACTAGCAATTACAAAGACCTTCAACAAGCAGTGGCACGGTATGGCTAGCGTGCACAGTGACCAATCAAAGGATGCATGTGTCACTGACTACAACCGAATAAGTCCACTATGTGTGGTCAACTTTGACAACTCATAATAGGAGTCACAAATGGTCAGAGGGAGAGACAATGATATGGGAAGCCTATGTATTGACTAGAAAGGACAAAGAACTTCAATAGGTGTTGCACGGTGTGGCTTATATGCACACCAAACAACCAAACTAGGCATGTGTCACTGGTCATGACCAGCGAATTTCAATATGGGTGGTCAACGTTGACCAACCATAACACGAGTCACAAACGGTCAGGAGAGGAAACAATGCTATGGGAATATCGGTTCTCATCTACCAAGTATAAAGACCTTCAGTCAGTAGTAGCACGGTGTGGCTACCATGCACAATGACCGACCAAAGTAGGCATATGTACTGCCTTTGACCAAAGAAATCTGCTGTGTGTGGTCAATGTGGACAACTCATAATACAAGTCACAAAAGGTCAGAGGGGGAAACAATGGTCTGGGAACACCAAGTATCAAATAGTAAGCACAAGGGGCTTCAACACGTTGTGGCACGGTGTGGAGACCATGCACGATGACCAACCAAAGTAAGCATATGTCACTGACCATGAGCAAATAATGCACCGAAGTGCGGTAAACTTTGACAACTCATAACACGAGGCACAAATGGCCAGGGTAGAAGACAATGGTTTGTGCATACTAGTTGTCGACTAGCAAGTACACATACCGTCAATATGTAGTGGCACAATGTGGTTTCAATGCACAGTGACCAACCAAAGTATGCATATGTCACTAACCATGACCAACAAAGTTCAGTTCATCTAGTCAACGTTGAAAACGCATAACACGAGGCACAAATGGTCAGAGGGGAAAACAATGGGTTGGGAACACTAGTTATTAACTAGCAAGTACAGAGACATTCAACAAGCAGTGGCACGGTATGGCTAGCGTGCACACTGACCAACCAAAGGATGCACACGTCACTGACTACGACCGAGTAAGTCCACTATGTGTGGTCAACATTGAAAACTCATAACACGAGTCACAAATGGTCAGAGGGATTGACAATGGTTTTGGAAACCTATGTATTGGCTAGAAAGGATAAAGAGCTTCAATACGTAGTGGCACAGTGTGGCTAACATGCACACCAAACAATCCAACTAGGCATATGTCACTGATCATGACCACAGAATTTCAATATGGGTGGTCAACGTTGACCAACCATAATAGGAGTCACAAACGGCCAGGAGAGGAAACAATGCTATGGGAATATCGGTTCTCAACTACCAAGTACAGCGACCTTCAGTCAGTAGTAGCACGTTGTGGCTACCATGCTCAATTACTGACCAACGTAGGCATATGTACTGCCGCTGACCAAAGAAATCTGCTGTGTGTGGTAAACGTTGGCAACTCATAATACGAGTCACAAATGATCAGAGGGGGAAGAAATGGTTTGGGAACACCAAGTATCACATAGCAAGCACAAGGGGCTTCAATACGTTGTGGCACAGTGTGGAGACCATGCACGATGACCAACAAAAGTAGGCATATGTCACTGACCATGACCAAATAATGTCACTATGTGTGGTAAACTTGGACAAATCACGACACGAGTCACAAATGGTCAGGGTGGAAGGTAATGGTTTGTGAATACTAGTTATCTACTAGCAAGTACAAATACCTTCAATATGTAGTGGCACAATGTGGCTTCAATGCACAGTGACCAACCAAAGTATGCATATNGGGGAAAAAATGGTTTGGGAACACCAAGTATCACATAGCAAGCACAAGGGGCTTCAATACGTTGTGGCACAGTGTGGAGACCATGCACGATGACCAACAAAAGTAGGCATATGTCACTGACCATGACCAAATAATGTCACTATGTGTGGTAAACTTGGACAAATCACGACACGAGTCACAAATGGTCAGGGTGGAAGGTAATGGTTTGTGAATACTAGTTATCTACTAGCAAGTACAAATACCTTCAATATGTACAGGCAGAATGTGGCTTCAAAGCACAGTGACCAACCAATGTATGCATGTGTCATTGACCATGACGAACGAGTTTAAAGTCACGTGGTCAACGTTGAAAACGCATAACACGAGTCACAAATGGTCAGAGGGGAAAACAATGGGTTGGGGACACTAGCTATCAACTAGCGACTACACAGAACTTCGACAAGCAGTGGCACGGTATGGCTAGCGTGCACACTGACCAACCAAAGGATGCATACGTCACTGACTACTACCGAATACGTCCACTATGTGTGGTCAACATTGACAACTCATAACACGAGTCACAAATGGTCAGAGGGATAGACAATGGTTTGGGAAGCCTATGTATTGACTAGACAGGACAAAGAACTTCAATACGTAGTGGCACGGTGTGGCTAATATGCACACCAAACAACCAAACTAGGCATATGTCACTCATCATGACCAGAGAATTTCAATATGGGTGGTCAACGTTGACCAACCATAACACGAGTCACAAACGGTCAGACAGGAAACAATGCTATGGGAATATCAGTTCTCAAGTACCAAGTACAACGAGTTTCAGTCAGTTGTAGCACAGTGTGGCTACCATGCACAATGACCGACCAAAGTGGGCATATGTACTGCCTTTGACCAAAGAAATCCGCTGTGTGCGGTCAACGTTTACAACTCATAACACGAGTCACAAATGGTCAGAGGGGAAAACAATGGTTTGGGAACACCATGTATCACATAGCAAGCACAAGGGGCTTCAATAAATTGTGGCACGGTGTGGAGACCATGCACGATGACCAACCAAAGTAGACATATGTCACTGACCATGCGCAAACAATGTCACTAAGTGTGGTAAACTTTGACAACTCACAACACGACTCACAAATGGTCAGGGTGGAAGGTCATGGTTTGTGAATACTAGTTATGGAGTAGCAAGTACAGATACCTTTAATATGTAGTGGCACAATGTGGCTTCAATGCACAGTGACCAACCAAAGTATGCATATTTCACTGACCATGACGAACGAATTTCACTTCATGTGGTCAACGTTGAAAACACATAACGCGAGTCACAAATGGTCAGAGGGAAAAACAATGGGTTGAGAACATCGGTTATCAACTAGCAAGTACAACGACCTTCAACAAGCAGTGGCACGGTATGGCTAGCGTGCACAGTGACCAACCAAACGATGCACATGTCACTGACTACGACCGAATAAGTCCACTATGTGTGGTCAACATTGACAACTCATAACACGAGTCACAAATGGTCAGAGGGAGAGAATGATTTGAGAAGCATATGTATTGACTAGAAAGGACAAAGAACTTCAATATGCAGTGGCACGGTGTGGCTTATATGGCCACCAAACAACCAAACTAGGCATATGTCACTGATCATGACCAGAGAATTTCAACATGGGTGGTCAACGTTGACCAACCATAACTCAAGTCACAAATGGTCTGAAAAGGAAACAATGCTATGGGAATATCGGTTCTCAACTACCAAGTACAACGACCTTCAGTCAGTAGTAGCACGGTGTGGCTACCATGCACAATGACCGACCAAAGAAGGCATATGTACTGCCTTTGACCAAAGAAATCCGCTGTGTGTGGTCAACGTGTACAACTCATAATACGAGTCAGAAATGGTCAGAGGGGGAAATAATGGTTTGGGAACACCAAGTATCACATAGCAAGCACAAGGGGATTGAATACATTGTGGCACGGTGTGGAGACCATGCACAATGACCAACCAAAGTAGGCATATGTCACTGACCATGAGCAAATAATGCCACTAAGTGTGATAAACTTTGACAACTCATAACACGAGTCACAAATGGTGAGGGTGGAAGATAATGGTTTGTGCATACTAGTTATCGACTAGCAAGTACAAATACCTTCAATATGTAGTGGCACAATGTGGCTTCAATGCACAGTATCCAACCAAAGTATGCATATGTCACTAACCATGACCAACAAATTTCACTTCATGTGGTCAACGTTGAAAACGCATAACACAAGTCACAAATGGTCAGAGGGGAAAACAATGGGTTGGGAACACTAGTTATCAACTAGCAAGTACAAAGACCTTCAATAAGCACTGGCACGGTATGGCTAGCGTGCACAGTGACCAACCAAAAGGATGCATACGTCATTGACTACGACCGAATAAGTCCACTATGTGTGGTCAACATTGACAACTCATATAACGAGTCACAAATGGTGAGAGGGAGAGACAATGATTTGGGAAGCCTGTGTATTGACTATGAAGGACAATGAAGTTCAATACGCAGTGGCACGGTGTGGCTTGTATGCACACCAAACAACCAAACAAGGCATATGTCACTGATCATGACCAGAAGATTTCAACATGGGGGGTCAACGTTGACCAACCATAGCACGAGTCACAAACAGTCAGGCGAGGAAACAATGCTATGGGAATATCGGTTCTCAACTACCAAGTACAACGACCTTGAGTCAGAAGTAGCCCGGTGTGGCTACCTTGCTCAATGACCGATGCAAGTAGGCATACATCACTGCTCATGACAAAAGAAGTTTAGTGTGTGTGGTCAACGTTCACAACTCATAATACAAGTGAAAAATGGGCAGAGGGAGAAACAATGGTTTGGGAATACTTGGTATCGACTAGCCAGTCCAAAGACCTTCGATAAGTGGTGGCACGGTGTGGCTACCATGCACAATGACCAACCAAAGTATTCTTGTATCACTGAATATCATAAAAAGAGTTTCACTGTGTGTTGTCAACTTTCCTTCTTACGGCTGGTCAATCAGAGCAATGGTTGAAAGGTTATTCAAGCTCGAAGTTGCCAAATTCAAAATTTCGTCAGGGTCAAATTTTTATGAAAAAACAAAATTTGTTATCATTCATATTTTGAGAACTACCCTCTAATCTTACACCCCCTTTTTTTATGCCATTTACCCATATGAACCATTTTAATGTCATTTGGACATCAAATGAGCACCATGCGAGTTGGCTTAGTGCTTGTAGAGTTAGATTCTGATGGGTCCTAGGTTTGAATCCTCCTACGTGCAATATACAATAGGCTCGCGACCGGGGGGGGGGGGGGGGCGGCTGTGTTGTGATACCTCAACTCTACCTTCGAGCCTAAGCCGTGGGGGGGTAGGGGGGTGTCATAATGCGGTCGTTAATTTGTCCTCCAGGTCGTCCACGGAACATCCCTCAAGGGGGGGTGGGAGGGATTATTCCAGTGAAGGCACATACGCACAAAAAATCAACAAAGACCGACCTGGTGTCGAAGGGAGAAACCTTTTCCTATTTATTGACTAGCAAGGGCAAATATTTTCAACAAGTAGTGGAATGGTGTGGCTACCATGCACAATGACCAACCTGATTAGGCATGTGCCACTTACCATGACCAAATACTTTTACTATGTGTGGCAACATTGACAACCCATAATATGGGTCACGAATTGTCAGAGGGGGAAACAATGGGTTGGAGAACTAGATACCAACTACCAAGTACAGCGACTTTCAGTCAGTAGTAGCACGGCGTGGCTACCATGCACAATGTCCGACCAAAGTAGGCATATGTACTGCCTTTGACTAGCACTTGTTATCAACTAGCAAGTACAAATACCTTCAACAAGCAGTGGCACCGTAAGGCTAGCATGCACAGTGACCAACCCAAGGATGCATACGTCACTGACTACGGCCGAATACGTCCACTATGTGTGGTCAACATTGACAACTCATAACACGAGTCACAAATGGTCAGAGGGAGAGACAATGGTTTGGGAAGCCTATGTATTGACTAGAAAGGACAAAGAACTTCAATACGTAGTGGCACGGTGTGGCTAATATGCACACCAAACAACCAAACTAGGCATGTGTCACTGATCATGACCATAGAATTTCAACATGGGTGGTCAACGTTGACCAACCATAACACGAGTCACAAACGTTCAGGAAACGAAACAATGCTATGGGAATATCGGTTCTCAACTACCTAGTACAACGACTTTCAGTCAGTAGTAGCATGGTGTGGCTACCATGCACAATGACTGACCAAAGTAGCCATATTTACAGCCTTTGACAAAAGAAATCTGCTGTGTGTGGTCAACGTTTACAACTCATAATACGAGTCACAAATGGTCAGAGGGAGAAACAATGGTTTGGGAACACCATGTATCACATAGCAAGCACAAGGGGTTTCAATACGTTGTGGCACGGTGTGGAGACCATGCACGATGACCAACCAAAGTAGGAATATGTCACAGACAATGACCAAATAATGTCACTAAGTGTGGTAAACGTTGACAACTCACAACACGACTCACAAATGGTCACGGTGGAAGGTAATGGTTTGTGAATACTACTTATCGACTAGCAAGTACAAATACCTTTAATATGTAGTGGCACAATGTGGCTTCAATGCACAGTGACCAACCAAAGTATGCATATGTCACTGACCATGACGAACGAATTTCACTTCATGTGGTCAACGTTGAGAACGCATAACACGAGTCACAAATGGTCAGAGGGGAAAACAATGGGTTAAGAACATCAGTTATCATCTAGCAAGTACAAACAACTTCAACAAGCAGTGGCACGGTATGGTTAGCGTGCACTGTGAACAACCAAAGGATGCATATGTCACTGACTAGGACCGAATAAGTCCACTATGTGTGGTCAACATTGACAACTCATAACACGAGTCACAAATGGTCTGAGGGAGAAAAAATGATTTGGGAAGCCTATGTATTGACTAGAAAGGACAAAGAACTTCAATACGCAGTGGCACGGTTTGGCTTATATGCACACCAAACTACCAAACTAGGCATATGTCACTGATCATGACCAGAGAATTTCAACATGGGTGGTCAACGTTGACCAACCATAACACGGGTCACAAACGGTCAGGATAGGAAAGAATGCTATGGGAATATCGGTTCTCCACTGCCAAGTACAACCACCTTCAGTCAGTAGTAGCACGGTGTGCCTACCATGCACAATGACCGACCAAAGTAGGCACATGTACTGCCTTTGACAAAAGAAATCCGCTGTGTGTGGTCAACGTTTACAACTCATAAAACGAGTCACCAATGGTCAGAGGGGGAAACAATGGTTTGGGAACACCAAGTATCACATAGCAAGCACAAGGGGCTTCAATACGTTGTGGCACGGTGTGGAGACCATGCACGATGCTAAACTTAATAAACATTCGAAAAGTAGGCATATGTCACTGACCATGAGCAAATGATATCACTAAGTGTGGTTAATTCTGACAACTCATAACACGAGTCACAAATGGTCAGGGTGGAAGATAATGGTTTCTGCATACTAGCTATTGACTAGCAAGTACAAATACCTTCAATATGCAGTGGCACAATGTGGCTTCAATGCACAGTGACCATCCAAAGTATGCATATGTCACTAACCATGACCAACAAATTTCACTTCGTGTGGTCAACGTTCAAAACGCATAACGCGAGTCCCAAATGGTCAGAGGGGAAAACAATGGGTTGGGAACACTAGTTATCAACTAGCAAGTCCAAGGATCTTCAATAAGCAGTGGCACCGTATGGCTAGCGTGCACAGTGACCAACCAAAGGAATGCATATGTCACTGACTACGACCGAATAAGTCCACTATGTGTTGTCAACATTGACAACTCATAACACGAGTCACAAATGGTCAGAGGGAGAGACAATGGTTTAAGAAGCATATGTATTGACTAGAAAGGACAAAGAACTTCAATACGTAGTGGCACGGTGTGGCTAGTATGCACACCAAACAACCAAACTAGGCATATGTCACTAATCATGACCACAGAATTTCAATATGGGTGGTCAATGTTGACCAATCATAACACGAGTCACAAACGGTCAGGAGAGGAATCAATGCTATAAGAATATCGGTTCTCAACTACCAGGTAAAACTACCTTCAGTCAGTAGTAGCACGGTGTGACTACCATGCACAATGACCGACCAAAGTAGGCATATGTACTACCTTTGACCAAAAAAATCCACTATGTGTGGTCAACGTTGACAACTCATAATACGAGTTACAAATGGTAAGAGGGGGAAACAATTGTTTGGGAACACCAAGTATCAAATAGCAAGCACAAGGGGCTTCAATACGATGTGGCAGGGAGTGGAGACCATGCACGATGACCAACCAAAGTAGGCATACATCACTGATCATGCCCAAATAATGTCACTAAGTGTGGTAAATTTTGACAACTCATAACACGAGTCACAAATGGTCAGGGTGCTAGATAATGATTTGTGAATACTAGGTATCAACTAGCAAGTACAAATACATTCAATATGTAGTGGCACAAAGTGGCTTCAATGCACGGTAGCCAACCAAAGTATGCATACGTCACTAACCATGACCAACAAAATTCACTTCAAGTGGTCAACGTTGAAAACGCATAACACGAGTCACAATTGGTCAGAGCGGAAAACAATGGGTTGGGAACACTAGTTATCAACTAGCAAGTACAAAGACCTTCAAAAAGCAGTGGCACCGTATGGCTAGCGTGCACAGTGCCCAACCAAAGGATGCATACGTCACTGACTAGGGCGGAATACGTCCACTATGTGTGGTCAACATTGACAACTCATAACACGAGTCACAAATGGTCAGAGGCAGAGACAATGGGTTGGGAAACCTGTGTATTGACTAGAAAGGACAAAGAACTTTAATACGTAGTAGCGCGGTGTGGCGAATAAACACACCAAACAACCAAACTAGGCATATGTCACTGATCATGACCAAATGATTTTAATATGGGTGGTCAGCGTTGACCAACCATAACACGAGTCACAAACGGTCAGGACAGGAAACAATGCCATGGGAATATCAGTTCTCAACTACCAAGTACAACGACGTTCAGTGAGCAGTAGCACGGTGTGGCTACCATGCACAATGACTGACCAAAATAGGCATATGTATTGCCTTTGACCAAAGAAATCCGCTGTGTGTAGTCAATGTTTACAACTCATAATACGAGTCACAAATGGTCAGAGGGGGAAACAGCGGTTTGGGAACACCATGTATTACCTAGCAAGCAGAAGGGGCTTCAATACGTTGTGGCAATGTGTGGAGACCATGCACGATGACCAACCAAATTAGGCATATGTCACTGATCATGACCAAATAATGTCACCAAGTGTGGTAAACGTTGACAACTCACAACATGACTCACAAATGGTCAGGGTGGAAGGTAATGGTTTGTGAATATTAGTTATCGACTAGCAAGTACAAACACCTTTAATATGTAGTGGCACAATGTGGCTTCAATGCACAGTGACGAACCAAAGTATGCATATGTAACTGACCATGACGAACAAATTTCACTTCATGTGGTCAACGTTGAAAACGCATAACACGAGTCACAAATGGTCGGAGGGGAAAACAATGGATTGAGAACATCAGCTATCAACTAGCAAGTACAAAGACCTTCAAGAAGCAATGGCATGGTATGGCTAGCATGCACAGTGACCAACTAAAGGATGCATATGTCACTGACTACAACCGAATAAGTCCCTAAGGTGTGGTCAACATTGACAACTCATAACATGAGTCACAAATGGTCAGAGGGAGAGACAATGATTTGGGAAGCCTATGTATTGACTAGAAAGGACAAAGAACTTCAATACGCAGTGGCACGGTGTGGCTTATATGCATACCAAACAACCAAACTAGGCATATGTCACTGATCATGACCAGATAATTTCAATATGGGTGGTCAACGTTGACCAGCCATAACACGAGTCACAAACGGTCAGGAGAGGAAACAATGCTATGGGAATATCGGTTCTCAACTACCAAGTACAACGACCTTCAGTCAGTAGTAGCACGGTGTTGCTTCCATGCACAATGACCTATCCAAGTAGGCATACATCACTGCTCATGGCCAAAGAAGTTTAGTGTGTGTGGTCAACGTTCACAACTCATAATACAAGTAAGAAATGGGCAGAGGGAGAAACAATGGTTTGGGAATACTTGGTATCGACTAGCAAGTACAAAGACCTTCGATATGTGGTGGTACGGTGTGGCTACCATGTACAATGACCAACCAAAGTATTATTGTATCACTGAATATCATAAAAAGAGTTTCAGTGTGTGTTGTCAACTTTCCTTCTTACGGCTGGTCAATCGGAGCAATGGTTGAGAGGTTAATCAAGCTCGAAGTTGCAAAATTTGAAATTTTGTCTGCGTTAAATGTTTATGAATAAACTGAAATTGTTATCATTCATAGTTTTGAAACTACCCTCTAATCTTACACTCCCTTATTCTATTCCCTTTATCCATAGGAACCCTTATAATGTCATTTGGACATCTTATGAACACTATGCGAGTTGGATTAGTGCTTATAGAGTTAGATTCCGGAGCGATAGTTCCTAGGTTTTAATCCTCGTACGTGCAATATACAATAGGCTCGTGACCTGGGGGAGGGGGGGGGGGGCNGGCTGGGAGGGAGTATTCAAGTAAAGGCACCTATGCGTAACAAATCAACAAAAACCAACCTGGTGTCAAAGGGATAAACCTTTTGCTATTTACTGACTAGCAAGTGCAAATACTTTCAACAAGTAGTGGAACGGTGTGGCTACCATGCACAATGACCAACCGGATTAGGCATGTGCCATTTATTATGACCAAATAATGTTACTATGTGTGGTCAACGTTGACAACCCATAATATGGGTCCCGAACTGTCAGAGGGGGAAACAATGTGTTGGGGATACTAGATACAACCTACCAAGTACAACAACCTTCACTCAGTAGTAGCAAGGTGTGGCGACCATGCACAATGACCGACCAAAGTAGGCATATGTACTGCCTTTGACCAAAGAAATCAGCTGTGTGTGGTCAACATTT
The DNA here is from genome assembly GCA_023375785.1 of Penium margaritaceum. NCBI lineage: Eukaryota > Viridiplantae > Streptophyta > Zygnematophyceae > Desmidiales > Peniaceae > Penium > Penium margaritaceum. The sequence goes on from SZWC01003221.1 coordinate 67,026, forward strand.
ACAACTCATAATACGAGTCACAAATGGTCAGAGGGGGAAACAATGGGTTGGGAACACCAAGTTTCACATAGCAAGCACAAGGGGCTTCAAAACGTTGTGGCAAGGTGTGGAGACCATGCACGATAACCAACCATAGTAGGCATATGTCACTGACCATGAGCAAAGAATGTCACTAAGTGTGGTAAACTTTGACAACTCATAACACGAGTCACAAATGGTCAGGGTGGAGATAATGGTTTGTGCATACTAGTTATTGACTAGCAAGTACAAATACCTTCAATATGTAGTGGCACAATGTGGCTTCAATGCACGGTGACCAACCAAAGTATGCATATATCACTAACCATGACCAACAAATTTCACTTCATGTGGTCAACGTTGAAGACGCGTAACACGAGTCACAAATGGTCAGAGGGGAAAAGAACGGAGTGGGCACACTAGTTATCAACTAGCAAGTACAAGGACCTTCAATAAGCAGTGGCACGGTATGGCTAGCGTGCACAATGACAAACCAAAGGGATGCATACGTCACTCACTACGACCGAACAAGCCCACTATGTGTTGTCAACATTGACAACTCATAACACAAGTCACAAATGGTTAGAGGGAAAGACAATGGTTTAAGAAGCATATGTATTGACTAGAAAGTACAAATAACTTCAATACGTAGTGGCACAGTGTGGCTAATATGCACACCAAACAACCAAACTAGGCATATGTCACTGATCATGACCACATGATTTCAATATGAGTGGTCAATGTTGACCAACCATAACACGAGTCACAAGCGGTCAGGACAGGAAACAATGCTATAGGAATATTGGTTATCAACTACCAAGTACATCGACCTTCAGTCAGTGGTGGCACGTTGTGACTACCATGCACAATGACCGACCAAAGTAGGCATATGTACTGCCTTTGACCAAAGAAATCCGATGTGTGTAGTCAACGTTGACAACTCATAATGCGAGTCACAAATTATGCGTTTTCAACATTGACCACATGAAGTGAATGTTGGGCAAGGGCGAGAACCAGACGACGGTTTTAGGACACGATGATCTTAGCAAAGCTGATAGATAGTTGGGCCGAGTTGGATGATCACTGTGATGAGAGCAATGAAGCAAAGAACGGCAATTGAGCGGAGGCAATTGATGATGAAGGATATTGAGAAGGAATTGACTGAGGCAATTGAGTACATGGATCATATTGCTATTAGTAGTAGTATAAGGAGCTAGGTTACAACTGCCTACACCCATCAGGGTGGACGGTGCGAGACATGAAGCCGGAGCCGCCATTGTGCTGTTGCTGCGGCTGCTGTGTGTGCGTGGTGCGAGGGAGCGATGCGGCTCCACTTCGTCTTATGCTCTTGGGAGTCCTCCCATGTTAGGTGGGGGACGTGTGTCTTCTCGCGATCTTTGGATTTTGTCACAGAGAGCAGACCAGGGAGCAGGGCTGCTGTCGGCAGATCTTGCTGGTCGATACGTGGTGTCGGGGTTCCGTTGGCGTTGGACGTGGTGTGTTTGGACGGCCGGATGGTCAGACCAGAGGAATCTGATTGGTTATACCTTCCGAGCCGTTTGGTCAGGAGGGCGGGGGAGGTGAACCGGATTCCGCCTGACTTTTCCTTTCCCCGTTGGGTGGGCTCTCCGGAGAGGGTTGGGTTACTTCAGGGCGACCTTGGCTGAGCCGTGTGGTTCTTGATGTAGATTCTGATAGCCCCCTTCGAGAGCACACGGCTTGCAAGAAAGAGACCAAGGAGTGTCCTCAGTTGCTTTTCAGCAGCCCAGTGATGATGTGAAGATTGAGTGATAGCAGGTTGCGTAGTTTGAAGAGTCTGAAAGGGAGGAGCAGCTGAACTGATGGAGTACTGTGTCCATGCTGTTAAAGATTGTTCGTACACGTGCAAAACAAGGACTGACTCAGAGAGAGGCTCAGAGGAAGGGTGATAACATAGTGACAGCAGTTGGGCGGTGGTGATGGAATTCCAGACGGGCGAAGGTTGTGGAGGTATGATGCTTAGCAGGGATGGGAGAAGGAGAAAGGACTCAAGCGATGTTGTCAGAGAAGTTTGTTCTGGTAGCAGGTATGTCGTCAATGCAAAGAGTTGGATTGCAGAGAGGTTGAGGGATGTTGGCCAGATGGACTCGGTAGAGGTTGTACTTGGGGGTTCCGTAGATGACAGATGACTTGATGATGGCTCCGGTGGGATGTCAATATTTCAGTTGCTAGTTCCTCATGAGAGTTTGAAAGCAAGTGAGAAGTTGTCTGACATCTGTGGGGCACATTTTCTGAGGGATGAGAAGAAATGCAAGTGTTTTAGTCAACCTGTGATGGTGGGGACCGGGATGTTGTCTGAGAAAAACCAAGAGGAACTGTAGGAGTAGGTGCTCGTGCTGTCATATCAGCTGGGGAAGGAAAGGGACTTGACAGAGCGGGTGTTGATGTGGACAGGAGTTTGTCAGCTGGCAGTGAAGTGGGAGTTTTGAAGGATGCAGTATTCTCACAGAAGTCGTTGGCATTGAGAATGGTGGAGGGAGTTGCTGATGTCATGATCGAGGTATTGTTTAGCAGCTGTGCTCATTTTTTTGGCAGGATGTACCGATCTGTTGTCTTGGTGGCAGGAGGTGAGAGTGGTGCTGGTTTGTTTGCGAAGGGGAGCTTGATTTGTGATGGTGGAGGCGTGATGGTAATGAGAATGTTGGGCTGCTGCGTGGTGATTCCTTCAATGGAGGTGCCGTAGTTGCGAAGCATGAACTCGTTAAGCTCTTCGCGGGAGAAGATTGGAGTATTAGAAAAGAGGAGAAGACCCATAGTGGTAGGGTCTGGAACTTCAGTTAAGGAGTCGTCTTGAGGCGAGGAGAATGAGGATAGAGGTAGTCATTGAAGTAGTAGTCCAGGTAATCATCTTGGAAGGGAGGAAGGACTTCTGAAGGAGGTGGAGTGTATTCGAAGGTCATGATGTTGGTGGCATCGTTTGCGGAGGAAGGTGCAACTGTTGCTGAGGCAGTGGTTTCCCACGAGGAAGATGGTGTCACAGGTGTAGGAGGGGTTTGGCTGGACGACGCAGATGATCGAAGTTTCTTGGTAGTTGCTCGTTTGGGCAGGGGCACCAGAAGTAATCCAACAATCAGGAGAATCACCATGATCCCTGAGCAGATGAGTTCGAGGGTGATGTTGTAGTTGAGGCGGGGGATATCACCGATGAGGGCCGCGAGTCCAAAGAGGAGGCATCCAAGTGCCTACTCTTTGTCTTGAGAGAATCTCATGATGGGGAGTGACAGGATTTATTCAAATGTCAAAGGATGCCATTACTGCTGCGGCAGACTTGTTGTGCTTTTGCTGGCAAAAAGACAGCTGCTGCTGTGATGGATAGGGGAGAATACTGCTGCAGTTGTGAAGGATTGACGTTGTGATGTAAACTTGTTGCTGCTGCCTCCTTCTTGTGCGTAGCGTTATCACAGGGTTGTGCCCATACACAACCCTTTGTCCCTTGCAGCTATAAGATGAGGGAGGCGACGGTGGTGTGGCTGGTTTGAGTTTTGGAAAGATGATGCGGCTCGGCTTGGCGGTTCAGGCGTCAGAGATAACGATGCGGGAGAGGATGGAACCAGGAGCTTTCGCTTTGCTCTGATACCATGTAAGCGAAATGAGATCAGTGGTATATGCTGAGGAGTATATAGCGCGGAAGCAACCACGAAGATGCGAGAGGCTGACGGAGGATGACGTCACAGCAGGTCCAAAAGTATGCTGACAGGAGATAATAGCGCAAGGAGCGGGAGGGACGAAGCGCTGACCATGAGTGATTAAGAGTGGTGCTTGTAGTGATGAAGCGAGGTTGACTGCCGGAAGCGCCTTGACTGAGGATTAATGCGGTTCTAGATCCTTGGCGAATGAATACTTCAACGAGTGTAAGACGAGGGCGAGAACCAGACGGCTGCTTTAGGACACGATGATCTTAGCAAAGCTGATAGATAGTTGGGCCGAGTTGGATGATCACTTTGATGAGAGCAATGAAGCAAAGAGTGGCAATTGAGCGGAGGCAATTGATGATGAAGGATATTGAGAAGGAATTGAATGAGGTAATTGAGTACATGGATCCCATTGCTATCATTACTAGTCTAAGGAGCTAGGTTACAAGTGCCTACACCCATCAGGGTGGACGGTGCGAGACATGAAGCCGGAGCCACCATTGTGCTGTTGCTGCGGCTGTTGTGTCTACGCAGTGCGAGGGAGCGATGCGGCTCCACTCGCACCGCACAATGTTGACCACACATAGTGGACTTATTGGGCCGTAGTCAGTGACATATGCATCATTTGGTTGGTCACTGTGCATGCTAGCCATTCCGTGCCACTTCTTGTTGAAGGTATTTGTACTTGCCAGTTGATAACTGATGTTCTCAACCCATTGTTTTCCCCTCTCACCATTTGTGACTCGTGTTATGCGTTTTCAACATTGACCACATGAAGTGAAATTCTTCTGTCATGGTCAGTGACATATACTTTGGTGGTTACTGTGCTTTGAAGCCACATTGTGCCACTACATATTGAAGGTAGTTGTACTTGCTAGTAGATAGCTAGTATTCACAAACCATTACCTTCCACCCTGACCATTTGTGACTCGTGTTGTGAGTTGTCGAAGTTTACCCCACTTCGTGACATTATGTGGTCATGGTCAGTGACATATGCCTACTTTGGTTGGTCATCGTGCATGGTCTCCACAACATGGCACGACGTATTAGAGTCCCTTGTGCTTGCTATGTGATACTTGGTGTTCCCAAACCATTATCCCCCTCTGATCATTTGTGACTCGTATTATGAGTTGCCAACGTTTACCACACACAACGGATTTCTTTGGTCAAAGGCAGTACACATGCCTACTTTGGTCGGTCATTCTGCATGGTACCCACACCGTGCTACTACTGACTGAAGGTCATTGTACTTGGTAGTTGGTATCTAGTATTCCCAATCCATCGTTTCCCCCTCTGACAATTCTTGACCCATATTATGGGTTGTCACCGTTGACCACACATAGTAAAAATATTTCGTCATGGTAAGTGGCACATGCCTAATCTGGTTGGTCATTGTGCATGGTAGCCACACCGTTCCACTACTTGTTGACAGTATTTTCACTTGCTAGTCAATAAATAGCAAAAGGTTTCTCCCTTTGACACCAGGTCGGTTTTTGTTGATTTGTTACGCGTAGGTGCCTTCACTAGAATACTCCCTCCCACCCCCCATGGAGGGATGTTCCGTGGACGACCTGGAAGACAGATTTGCGACCGCATTATGACACCCGCTACCCCCCTAGTTGTGACCTAGTTGCGTCCTAGTTGCGCCCTAGTTGTGGCCAGTTGCCCCCTAATTGCGCCCTTGTTGCACCCGGGCGTCCTAGATGCGCCCTAGTGGCGCCCTACTTGCACCCTAGTTGCACCCTAGTTACGCACTAGTTCCACCCTAGTTGCGTCCTAGTTGCGCCCTAGTTGCGCCTTAGTTGCGCCCTACTTGCGCCCTTATGGCGCCTACTTGCGCCCTAGTTGCACCTCAGTTGGGCACTAGCTACGCTCAGGTTGTTCCTTATTTGCGCCCTAGTTGCGTCCTACTTGCGTCCTAGTTGCGCCTTAGTTTCGCCCTAGTTGGGTCCAACTTGCACACTAGTTGCACTCTAGTTGCACCCTTGTTCCGCCCTAGTTGCGCTCTAGTTGCACCTTGCTTGTGCCCTAATTGAGCCCTAGTTGCACCCTCATTGCGCCCTCGTTGTGCCCTAGTTGCGCCCTAGTTGCGCCCTAGTTGCGCCCTATTTGCGCCCTAGTTGCGCCTTAGTTGCGCCCTAGTTGCACTCTAGTTGCACCCTTGTTCCGCCCTAGTTGCGCCCTTGTTGCACCCTAGTTGCGCCCTAGTTGCCCTTTAGTTGTGCCCTAGTTGTGCCCTACCTGAGTCCTACTTGCGCCCTAGTCGCGCCCTAGTTGCGCCCTACTTGCGTCGTATATGTGTCCTAGTTGTGCCCTAGTTGCGCCCTTTATGCGCCCTTATTGCACCCTACTTCCGCCCTATTGGCGCCCTACTTGCGCCCTAGTTGCGTCTCAGTTGGACACTAGCTACGTCCTAGTAATACCCTAGTTGCGCCCTTGTTGCTTCCTACTTGTGCCATACTTGCGGCCTTGTTGCGCCGTTGTTGCACCCTAGTTGCGCCTTAGTTGCGCCCTAGTTGCACCATAGTTGCGCCCTATTTGCGCCCTAGTTGCGCCCTGGCTGCACCCTAGTTGCACCCTAGTTGCGCCTTAGTTGCGCCCTAGTTGCACCATAGTTGCGCCCTATTTGCGCCCTAGTTGCGCCCTGGCTGCACCCTAGTTGCACCCTAGTTGCGCCTTAGTTGCGCCCTAGTTGCACCATAGTTGCGCCCTATTTGCGCCCTAGTTGCGCCCTGGCTGCACCCTAGTTGCACCCTAGTTGCGCCTTAGTTGCGCCCTAGTTGTGCCCTTGTTGCGCCCTTGTTGCGCCCTCGGTGCGCCCTCGTTGCACCCTAGAGCGTCACACATTGGCACTAGAGCTTCAAAATTTGGTAATAGAGCATCACACATTGGCACTAGAGCGTCACATTTGGCACTTAACCGTCACAAGTTTGCACTAGAGCGTTTCACTTTGGCACTAGAGCGTCACACTTTGACAATAGAACATCACACTTTGGCACTAGACCATCACACATTGGCATTAGAGTGCCGCACTTTGGCACTGTAGCTTCACTCTTTGGCACTAGGGTGTCACACTTGGGCACTAAAGCTTCACACTTAGGCACTTGAGCGTCACACTTTGGCACTAGAGTGTCACACTTTGGCACTAAAGCCTCACACGTCGCCACTAGAACATCACACTTTGGCACATGATCGTCACACTTTGGCACTAGAGTGTCACACTTTGGCACTAAAGCCTCACACGTCGCCACTAGAACATCACACTTTGGCACATGATCGTCACACTTTGGCACTAGAGTGTCACACTTTGGCACTATAACGTCACAATTTGGCACTATAGATTCACATTTTGGTAGTAGAGCGTCACACTTTGGCACTATATCATCATACTTTGTTACTAGAGCGTCACACTTTGGCACTAGAGATTCACACTTTGGCACTATAGATTCACATTTTGGTAGTAGAGCGTCACACTTTGGCACTATATCATCATACTTTGTTACTAGAGCGTCACACTTTGGCACTAGAGATTCACACTTTGGCACTAGAGAGTCACACTTTGGCACTAGAACGTCCCACTTTGGCACTAGAGCGTCACATTCTTGCATTATAGCATAACACTTTGGCAGTAGAGCATCCCACTTTGGCACTATAGCTTCACAATTTGGAACCAGACTGTCACACATTGGCACTAGAGCTTCACACTTTGGCACTAGAACGTCCCACTTTGGCACTAGAGCGTCACATTCTTGCATTATAGCATAACACTTTGGCAGTAGAGCATCCCACTTTGGCACTATAGCTTCACAATTTGGAACCAGACTGTCACACATTGGCACTAGAGCTTCGAGCTTTGGCACTATGGCATAACATTTTGACATTGTAGAGTCACACTTTGACACTAAATCGTCACACTTTGGCACTAGAGCGTTACACGTTGGCACTGGAGCGTCACACTTTGGCACCAGAGCGTCACACTTTGGCACTAGAGCGTCACACTTTGGCACTACAGCTTCACACTTTGGCACTATAGTGTCACACTTTGGCACTAGAGCGTCACACTTTGGCACTATGGCTCCAAAATTTGGCACTAGAGCGTCACACTTTGGCACGAGAGCGTCACACTCTGGCACTAGAGCTTCACACATTGGCACTAGAGCTTCATGCGTTGGCACTAGAGAGTCACACTTTCGCACTAGAGCGTCACACGTTGGCACTAGAGCGTCACACTTTGGCACTAGAGCTCCAAACATTGGCACTAGAGCGTCACACATTGGCATTGGAGCATCACACTGTGGCACTAGAGCGTAACACTTTGGCACTAGAGCTTCAAACTTTTGCACTACAGCATCCTACTTTGGCACTAAAGCTCCACACTTTGGCACTGTAGCGTCAAACTTTGGCACTAGAGCGTCACACTTTGGTACTAGAGTGTCACACTTTGACACTAGAGCTTCACAATTTGGCACTATGGTATCACACTTTGGCGCTAGAGCGTCACATTTTGGCATTAAAGCGTCATACTTTTGGCACTAGAGCATCACACTTTGGCACTATAGTGTCACACTTTGGCACTAGAGCGTCACACTTTGGCACTAGAGCTTCACACTTCGGCACTAGTGTGTCACACTTTGGCACTAGAGCATCACACATTGGCACTAGAGCGCCACACTTTGGACTAAGAGCGTCACACTTTGGCACTAGAGCGTCACAATTTGGCACTAGATCTTCACATTCTAGCACTAGAGCATCACACTTTGGCACTAGAGCTTCACATTTTGGCATTTAGCGTCACACTTTGGCACTAGAGCGACACACGTTGGCACTAGAGCTTCACACTTTGGCTTTAGATCGTCACACTTTGGCACTAGATGGACATACGTTGGCACTAGATGGTCACACTTTGGCACTAGAGCTTCACACTTTGGCACTAGAGCATCACAATTTGGCACGAGAGTGTCCCACGTTGGCACTTGTGCGTTACTTTGGCACTATACTGTCACACTTTTGCACTGGAGCGTCACACTTTGGCACTATAGCATCACACTTTGGCACTAGAGCGTCACACTTTGGAACTAGAGAGGCACACATTGGGACTGGAGCGTCATACTTTGGCACTAGAGCTTCACACTTTGGCACTAGAGCTTCACACTTTCGCACTAGAGCGTCACACGTTGGAACTAGAGCGTGACACTTTGGCACTAGAGCGTCACACGTTGGCACTAGAGTGTCATGCTTTGACAGTAGAGTGTCACACTTTGGCACTAGAGCGTCACACTTTGGCACTAGAGTGTCACACGTTGGCACTAGAGCTTCACATGTTGGCACTAGAGCTTCACACGTTGGCATTCGAGCTTCACAACTTGGCACTAGAGCATCACACTTTGGCACTAGAGTGTCACTCTTTGGCACTAGAGCGTCACACTCTGGAACTAGAGCGTCACACTTCGGTACTACAGAGGCACACTTCGGCACAAGAGCATCACACTCTGGCACGTGAGCGTTACAATTTAGCAATAGAGCGTCACACATTGGGACTAGAGCATCACATGTTGGAACTATTGCGTCACACACTGGAACTAGAGCGTCACACTTTGGCACTAGGGCTTCACATTTTGGCACCAGAGCGTCATACTTTGGCACTAGAGCGTCACACTTTGGAACAAGAGCGTCACATCCTGGCAATAGAGCGTCACACTTTCGCACTAGAGTGTCACACTTTGGCACTAGAGCGTCTCACGCTGGCACAAGGGCGTCACACTTGGGCACTAGAATATCACACATTGGCACTATAGCTTCAGAGTTTGGCACTAGAGCGTCACACTTTGACACCGGAGGGTCATGCTTTGGCACTAGAGCATCACACTTCGGCATAAGAGCGTCACACCTTGGCACTAGAGCGTCACGGTTTGGCACTAGAGCATCAGACTTTGGTACTAAAGCGTCACACTCTGGCACTAGAGCATCACCCTTTGGCACTAGAGCGTCATACTTTGACACTAGAGCGTCACACTTTGGCACTAGTGTGTCACACTTTGGCACTAGAGCGTCACACATTTAAACTAGAGCTTCACACTCTGGCACTATAGCATCACTTTGGCACAAGAGCGTCATTCTCTTATCAGAAGAAGGTAGATACAAGAACAATAGTAGCAGAAGCAAGCATAAGCGTCAGAACATGCAGGTGTACGTCAGTAGAGTGACGTAGGTAAGAGCGGTCTGAGCAATAAGTCCCGGAAGCTGATAGAGGCCGAGACGCGAGGTAGTCAATGTAGGCAAGGTGATGTGAGGGAGCACTGGTGAGATGGGTGAAGGTTGGCGGAGTAAAAGAGCTGAGCGAAGGACCGAGAGTGATGGAGCGAAGGCTTGAGAGGGCTGGCGAAGATAGGAAATGCAAAAGGAGAGTAGAACGAGGACACGGCGGCGAAGTCGCGGAACCAAGGGGGAACAGGATGAGCAAAACTGTTCTAGTTAATTGTGGAGGGAATGAACATCCTCCATATGTACTACACAACAGAAATAATAGAAAACATAGATAACAGCTTCTTCTGCACTAGCCGGACGCGCTTGCGGTGATTCCGCTTATTAGGGGATGTCTCGGTAGGAAGGCCGTTGGTCGGTTAAGGACTATTAACGACTAGTGAATGATGACCGAGGTGGTTCTGACCAGAGTTGAACCATTATTCAGAGCTTGGAGTATCCGAGGGCTGAGATGTACCTTGTCAGAGTCATGATTTCTAATAGCCCCCTTGAGTCCGACACGGTGGAGAGTCCTCATTGCCATTTAGAGGGCAATGCGGTCCTGGTGACGTTGTCTCGTTGGGGGTGTTTCCACTCGATGGAGGAATCTGGTGATCTCGTTGCAGAGGTTTGGATACCACGCTGATGCTACCAGAGTATGCCACATCGCAGCCACCGGGGATACTTCATTGATGATTCTGGTTGCAGAGTGGTGCAAACTGGTTGCGGAGTGGTGCGAACTGGTTGCGGAGTGGTGTGAACTGGTTGCGGCGTGGTGCGGATTAGTTGCGGAGTGGTGCGAACTGGTTGCGGAGTGGTGCAAACTGGTTGCGGAGTGGTGCAAACGTGTTGCAGAGTGGTGCGAACTGGGTGTGGAATGGTGCAAACTGGTTGCGGAATGGTGCAAACTGGTTGCGGAGTGATGCGAACGGGCTGCGGGGTGGTGCGACCAGGATGCGGAGTGGTGCAAACGGGTTGCGGAATGGTGCAAACTGGTTGCGGAGTGGTGCAAAATGGTTGTGGAGCGGTCCAAACAGGTTGCGGAGTGGTGCGAACTGGTTGCCGAGTGGTGCGAACTGGTTGCGTAGTGGTGCGAACTGGTTGCAGTGTGGTGCGAACTTGTTGCGGAGTGGTGCGAACTGGTTGCGGAGTGGTGCGGACTGTTTGCGGAGTGGTGCCAACTAGTTGCGGCAGGGTGCAAAATGGTTGCGCAGTGGTGCGAACTGGTTGCGGAGGGGTGCGAACTGGTTGCGGAGTGGCGCGAACTAGTTGCAGAGTGGTGCGGACTGGTTGCGGAGGGGTGCGAACTGGTTGCGGAGTGGCGCGAACTAGTTGCAGAGTGGTGCGGACTGGTTGCGGAGGGGTGCGAACTGGTTGCGGAGTGGCGCGAACTAGTTGCAGAGTGGTGCGGACTGGTTGCGGAGGGGTGCGAACTGGTTGCGGAGTGGCGCGAACTAGTTGCAGAGTGGTGCGGACTGGTTGCGGAGGGGTGCGAACTGGTTGCGGAGTGGCGCGAACTAGTTGCAGAGTGGTGCGGACTGGTTGCGGAGGGGTGCGAACTGGTTGCGGAGTGGCGCGAACTAGTTGCAGAGTGGTGCGGACTGGTTGCGGAGGGGTGCGAACTGGTTGCGGAGTGGCGCGAACTAGTTGCAGAGTGGTGCGGACTGGTTGCGGAGGGGTGCGAACTGGTTGCGGAGTGGCGCGAACTAGTTGCAGAGTGGTGCGGACTGGTTGCGGAGGGGTGCGAACTGGTTGCGGAGTGGCGCGAACTAGTTGCAGAGTGGTGCGGACTGGTTGCGGAGGGGTGCGAACTGGTTGCGGAGTGGCGCGAACTAGTTGCAGAGTGGTGCGGACTGGTTGCGGAGGGGTGCGAACTGGTTGCGGAGTGGCGCGAACTAGTTGCAGAGTGGTGCGGACTGGTTGCGGAGGGGTGCGAACTGGTTGCGGAGTGGCGCGAACTAGTTGCAGAGTGGTGCGGACTGGTTGCGGAGGGGTGCGAACTGGTTGCGGAGTGGCGCGAACTAGTTGCAGAGTGGTGCGGACTGGTTGCGGAGGGGTGCGAACTGGTTGCGGAGTGGCGCGAACTAGTTGCAGAGTGGTGCGGACTGGTTGCGGAGGGGTGCGAACTGGTTGCGGAGTGGCGCGAACTAGTTGCAGAGTGGTGCGGACTGGTTGCGGAGGGGTGCGAACTGGTTGCGGAGTGGCGCGAACTAGTTGCAGAGTGGTGCGGACTGGTTGCGGAGGGGTGCGAACTGGTTGCGGAGTGGCGCGAACTAGTTGCAGAGTGGTGCGGACTGGTTGCGGAGGGGTGCGAACTGGTTGCGGAGTGGCGCGAACTAGTTGCAGAGTGGTGCGGACTGGTTGCGGAGGGGTGCGAACTGGTTGCGGAGTGGCGCGAACTAGTTGCAGAGTGGTGCGGACTGGTTGCGGAGGGGTGCGAACTGGTTGCGGAGTGGCGCGAACTAGTTGCAGAGTGGTGCGGACTGGTTGCGGAGGGGTGCGAACTGGTTGCGGAGTGGCGCGAACTAGTTGCAGAGTGGTGCGGACTGGTTGCGGAGGGGTGCGAACTGGTTGCGGAGTGGCGCGAACTAGTTGCAGAGTGGTGCGGACTGGTTGCGGAGGGGTGCGAACTGGTTGCGGAGTGGCGCGAACTAGTTGCAGAGTGGTGCGGACTGGTTGCGGAGGGGTGCGAACTGGTTGCGGAGTGGCGCGAACTAGTTGCAGAGTGGTGCGGACTGGTTGCGGAGGGGTGCGAACTGGTTGCGGAGTGGCGCGAACTAGTTGCAGAGTGGTGCGGACTGGTTGCGGAGGGGTGCGAACTGGTTGCGGAGTGGCGCGAACTAGTTGCAGAGTGGTGCGGACTGGTTGCGGAGGGGTGCGAACTGGTTGCGGAGTGGCGCGAACTAGTTGCAGAGTGGTGCGGACTGGTTGCGGAGGGGTGCGAACTGGTTGCGGAGTGGCGCGAACTAGTTGCAGAGTGGTGCGGACTGGTTGCGGAGGGGTGCGAACTGGTTGCGGAGTGGCGCGAACTAGTTGCAGAGTGGTGCGGACTGGTTGCGGAGGGGTGCGAACTGGTTGCGGAGTGGCGCGAACTAGTTGCAGAGTGGTGCGGACTGGTTGCGGAGGGGTGCGAACTGGTTGCGGAGTGGCGCGAACTAGTTGCAGAGTGGTGCGGACTGGTTGCGGAGGGGTGCGAACTGGTTGCGGAGTGGCGCGAACTAGTTGCAGAGTGGTGCGGACTGGTTGCGGAGGGGTGCGAACTGGTTGCGGAGTGGCGCGAACTAGTTGCAGAGTGGTGCGGACTGGTTGCGGAGGGGTGCGAACTGGTTGCGGAGTGGCGCGAACTAGTTGCAGAGTGGTGCGGACTGGTTGCGGAGGGGTGCGAACTGGTTGCGGAGTGGCGCGAACTAGTTGCAGAGTGGTGCGGACTGGTTGCGGAGGGGTGCGAACTGGTTGCGGAGTGGCGCGAACTAGTTGCAGAGTGGTGCGGACTGGTTGCGGAGGGGTGCGAACTGGTTGCGGAGTGGCGCGAACTAGTTGCAGAGTGGTGCGGACTGGTTGCGGAGGGGTGCGAACTGGTTGCGGAGTGGCGCGAACTAGTTGCAGAGTGGTGCGGACTGGTTGCGGAGGGGTGCGAACTGGTTGCGGAGTGGCGCGAACTAGTTGCAGAGTGGTGCGGACTGGTTGCGGAGGGGTGCGAACTGGTTGCGGAGTGGCGCGAACTAGTTGCAGAGTGGTGCGGACTGGTTGCGGAGGGGTGCGAACTGGTTGCGGAGTGGCGCGAACTAGTTGCAGAGTGGTGCGGACTGGTTGCGGAGGGGTGCGAACTGGTTGCGGAGTGGCGCGAACTAGTTGCAGAGTGGTGCGGACTGGTTGCGGAGGGGTGCGAACTGGTTGCGGAGTGGCGCGAACTAGTTGCAGAGTGGTGCGGACTGGTTGCGGAGGGGTGCGAACTGGTTGCGGAGTGGCGCGAACTAGTTGCAGAGTGGTGCGGACTGGTTGCGGAGGGGTGCGAACTGGTTGCGGAGTGGCGCGAACTAGTTGCAGAGTGGTGCGGACTGGTTGCGGAGGGGTGCGAACTGGTTGCGGAGTGGCGCGAACTAGTTGCAGAGTGGTGCGGACTGGTTGCGGAGGGGTGCGAACTGGTTGCGGAGTGGCGCGAACTAGTTGCAGAGTGGTGCGGACTGGTTGCGGAGGGGTGCGAACTGGTTGCGGAGTGGCGCGAACTAGTTGCAGAGTGGTGCGGACTGGTTGCGGAGGGGTGCGAACTGGTTGCGGAGTGGCGCGAACTAGTTGCAGAGTGGTGCGGACTGGTTGCGGAGGGGTGCGAACTGGTTGCGGAGTGGCGCGAACTAGTTGCAGAGTGGTGCGGACTGGTTGCGGAGGGGTGCGAACTGGTTGCGGAGTGGCGCGAACTAGTTGCAGAGTGGTGCGGACTGGTTGCGGAGGGGTGCGAACTGGTTGCGGAGTGGCGCGAACTAGTTGCAGAGTGGTGCGGACTGGTTGCGGAGGGGTGCGAACTGGTTGCGGAGTGGCGCGAACTAGTTGCAGAGTGGTGCGGACTGGTTGCGGAGGGGTGCGAACTGGTTGCGGAGTGGCGCGAACTAGTTGCAGAGTGGTGCGGACTGGTTGCGGAGGGGTGCGAACTGGTTGCGGAGTGGCGCGAACTAGTTGCAGAGTGGTGCGGACTGGTTGCGGAGGGGTGCGAACTGGTTGCGGAGTGGCGCGAACTAGTTGCAGAGTGGTGCGAACTGGTTGCAGAGTGGTTTAAAGTGGCTGCAGAATGGTGCGAACTGGTTGCGGAGTGGTGCAAACTGGTTGCGGAGTGGTGCGAACTGGTTGCGGAGTGATGCGAACTGGTTGCGGATTGGTCCGAACTGGTTGCGGGATGGTGCAAACTGGTTACGGAGTGGTGCGAACTGGTTGCGGAGTCGTGTCCACTGGTTGCGGAGTGGTGCGAACTGGTTGTGGAATGGTGCGAACTGGTTGCAGAGTGGTATGAACTGGTTGCGGAGTGGTGCGAACTGGTTGTGGAGTGGTGCCAACTATATGCGGAGTGGTGCAAACAGGTTGCAGATTGGTGCGAACTGGTTGCGGAGTGGTGTGAACTGGTGGGGCGTGGTGAGAACTGGTTGCGGAGTGGGGCGAACCTGTTGCGGAATGGGGCGAACTGGTTGCGGATTGGTGCCAACGGGTTGCGGAGTGGTGCGAAGTGGTTGCGGAGTTGTGCGAACTGGTTGCGGAGTGGTGCGATTTGGTTGCATATTGGTGACAAACTGGTTGCGGAGAGGTGCTAACTGGTTGCGGAGTGGTGCAAACTGGTTGCGGAGTGGGGCGAACTGGTTGCCGAGTGGTGTGAACTGGTTGCCGAGTGGTGGAAACAAGTTGCGGAGTGGTCCGAACTGGTTGCGGAGTGGTGCAACTGGTTGTGGGATGGTGCAAACATGTTGGGGAGTGGTGCGAAATGGTGGTGGAGTGGTGCAAACAGGTTGCGGGGTGGTGCGAACTGGTTGCGCGGTGGTGCGAACTCGTTGCGGAGTGGTGCGAACTGGTTGCGTAGTAGTGCGAACTGGTTGCACAGTGGTTTAAACTGGCTGGGGAATGGTGCGAACTGGTTGCGAAGTGGTGCGAACTGGTTGCGGAGTGGTGGGAACTGGTTGCGGAGTGATGCAAACTGCTTGCGGAGTGGTCCTAACTGGTTGCGGGATGGTGCAAACTGGCTGCGGAGTCGTGCAAACTGGTTGCAGAGTTGTGTCCACTGGTTGCAGAGTGGTGCGGACTGGTTGTGGAGTGGTGCGAACTGGTTTCAGAGTGGTGTGAGCTGGTTGCGGAGTGGTGCGAACTGGTTGTTGAGTGGTGCGAACTGGTTGCGGAGTGGTGCGAACAGGTTGCAAAGTGGTGCGAACTGGTTGCGGAGTGGTGTGACCTGGTGGGGCGTGGTGCGAACTGGTTGCGGAGTGGTGTGACCTGGTGGGGCGTGGTGCGAACTGGTTGCGGAGTGGGGCAAACCTGTTGCGGAATGGGGCGAACTGGTTGCGGATTGGTGCGAACGGGTTGCGGAGTGGTGCGAAGTGGTTGCGGAGTGGTGCCAACTGGTTGCGGAGTGGTGCGAATCGGTTGCATATTGGTGCAAACTGGTTGCGGAGAGGTGCGAACTGGTTGCGGACTGGTGCGAACTGGTTGCGGACTGGTGCGAACTGGTTGCGGACTGGTGCGAACTGGTTGCGGACTGGTGCGAACTGGTTGCGGACTGGTGCGAACTGGTTGCGGACTGGTGCGAACTGGTTGCGGACTGGTGCGAACTGGTTGCGGACTGGTGCGAACTGGTTGCGGACTGGTGCGAACTGGTTGCGGACTGGTGCGAACTGGTTGCGGACTGGTGCGAACTGGTTGCGGACTGGTGCGAACTGGTTGCGGACTGGTGCGAACTGGTTGCGGACTGGTGCGAACTGGTTGCGGACTGGTGCGAACTGGTTGCGGACTGGTGCGAACTGGTTGCGGACTGGTGCGAACTGGTTGCGGACTGGTGCGAACTGGTTGCGGACTGGTGCGAACTGGTTGCGGACTGGTGCGAACTGGTTGCGGACTGGTGCGAACTGGTTGCGGACTGGTGCGAACTGGTTGCGGACTGGTGCGAACTGGTTGCGGACTGGTGCGAACTGGTTGCGGACTGGTGCGAACTGGTTGCGGACTGGTGCGAACTGGTTGCGGACTGGTGCGAACTGGTTGCGGACTGGTGCGAACTGGTTGCGGACTGGTGCGAACTGGTTGCGGACTGGTGCGAACTGGTTGCGGACTG
Organism: Penium margaritaceum; assembly: GCA_023375785.1. Lineage (NCBI taxonomy): Eukaryota > Viridiplantae > Streptophyta > Zygnematophyceae > Desmidiales > Peniaceae > Penium > Penium margaritaceum. The sequence continues at coordinate 83,754 of SZWC01003221.1, forward strand.
GTGCGAACTGGTTGCGGACTGGTGCGAACTGGTTGCGGACTGGTGCGAACTGGTTGCGGACTGGTGCGAACTGGTTGCGGACTGGTGCGAACTGGTTGCGGACTGGTGCGAACTGGTTGCGGACTGGTGCGAACTGGTTGCGGACTGGTGCGAACTGGTTGCGGACTGGTGCGAACTGGTTGCGGACTGGTGCGAACTGGTTGCGGACTGGTGCGAACTGGTTGCGGACTGGTGCGAACTGGTTGCGGACTGGTGCGAACTGGTTGCGGACTGGTGCGAACTGGTTGCGGACTGGTGCGAACTGGTTGCGGACTGGTGCGAACTGGTTGCGGACTGGTGCGAACTGGTTGCGGACTGGTGCGAACTGGTTGCGGACTGGTGCGAACTGGTTGCGGACTGGTGCGAACTGGTTGCGGACTGGTGCGAACTGGTTGCGGACTGGTGCGAACTGGTTGCGGACTGGTGCGAACTGGTTGCGGACTGGTGCGAACTGGTTGCGGACTGGTGCGAACTGGTTGCGGACTGGTGCGAACTGGTTGCGGACTGGTGCGAACTGGTTGCGGACTGGTGCGAACTGGTTGCGGACTGGTGCGAACTGGTTGCGGACTGGTGCGAACTGGTTGCGGACTGGTGCGAACTGGTTGCGGACTGGTGCGAACTGGTTGCGGACTGGTGCGAACTGGTTGCGGACTGGTGCGAACTGGTTGCGGACTGGTGCGAACTGGTTGCGGACTGGTGCGAACTGGTTGCGGACTGGTGCGAACTGGTTGCGGACTGGTGCGAACTGGTTGCGGACTGGTGCGAACTGGTTGCGGACTGGTGCGAACTGGTTGCGGACTGGTGCGAACTGGTTGCGGACTGGTGCGAACTGGTTGCGGACTGGTGCGAACTGGTTGCGGACTGGTGCGAACTGGTTGCGGACTGGTGCGAACTGGTTGCGGACTGGTGCGAACTGGTTGCGGACTGGTGCGAACTGGTTGCGGACTGGTGCGAACTGGTTGCGGACTGGTGCGAACTGGTTGCGGACTGGTGCGAACTGGTTGCGGACTGGTGCGAACTGGTTGCGGACTGGTGCGAACTGGTTGCGGACTGGTGCGAACTGGTTGCGGACTGGTGCGAACTGGTTGCGGACTGGTGCGAACTGGTTGCGGACTGGTGCGAACTGGTTGCGGACTGGTGCGAACTGGTTGCGGACTGGTGCGAACTGGTTGCGGACTGGTGCGAACTGGTTGCGGACTGGTGCGAACTGGTTGCGGACTGGTGCGAACTGGTTGCGGAGTGGTGCGAACTGGTTGCGGAGTGGTGCGAACTGGTTGCCGAGTGGTGCAAACTGGTTGCGGAGTGGCGCGAACTGGTTGCAAAGTGGTGCGGACTGTTTGCGGAGTGGTGCCAACTGGTTGCGGAGTGGTGTGAACTGGTTGGGAAGTGGTGCAAACCGGTTGCGGAATGGTGCAAACTGGTTGCAGAGTGGTGCAAAATGGTTGAGAAGTGGTGCGAACTGGTTGCAAAGTGGTGCAAACTGGTTGCGGAGTGGTGTAAACTGGTTGCACAGTGGTGGGAACTGGTTGCGGAGTGGTGCAAAGTGGTTGCGGAGTGGTGCAATTTGCTTGCGGAGTGGTGTGAAGTGATTACCAATATTGGGTCACATAAACCAAAGCCAGAATATAGAAACCAAAGCCGGGTCACAGAAACCAAAGCCGGGTCACATAAATCAAAGCCGGGTCACAGAGGGTCCAAAGCCGTGTCACAGAAACCAAAGATGAGTAATAGAAACCCAAGCCGGGTCACAGAAACAAAATCCGGGTCACATAAACCAAAGCCAAGTCACAGAAACCAAAGCCAGGTCCCAGAAACCAAAGCCGGGTTACAGATACCAAAGCCTGGCCACAACAACCAAAACTGGGTCACAGAAACCTAAGCGGGGTCACAAAACCCGAAGCCAGATCACAGTTACCAAAGCTGGGTCACTGTAACCAAAGTCGGGTCACAGAAAGAAAAGCCGGGTCACACAAACCAAAGCCGGGTCACAGAAATCAAAGTCGGGTCACAGAAACCAAAGCCGGATCAAAAAAACAAAAGCCGGGTCATTGAAACCAAAGCCAGGTCA
>SZWC01003221.1:86220-101271 GCA_023375785.1 Penium margaritaceum
AAACCAAAGCCGGGTCACAAAAACCAAAGCCGGGTCACAAAAACCAAAGTCCACTGACAGAAACCAAAGCCGGATCACACAAACCAGAACCAGGTCACAAAAACCAAAGCCATGTGACATAACCCAAAGCCAAGCCATATAACTCAAAGCCGAGTCACAGAATCCAGAGCCGGGTCACAGCAAACCAAAGCCAGGTCACAGAAACCAAAGCTGGATCACAGAAAGCAAAGCCGGGTCAGAGAAACCGAAGCCGGTTCACAGAATCCAGCGCCAGGTCAGGGAAACCAAAGCCGGGTGACAAAAACCAAAGCCGGGTCAGATAAACCAAAGCTGGGTCTGAGAAACCAAAGCCGGGTCACAGAAACCAAATTTGGGTCACATAAACCAAAGCCGGGTCACATAGACCAAAGCCGGGTCACATAAACCAATGCCGGGTAACAGAAAACAAAGCCGGGTCACATAAACCAAAGCCAGGTCACATAAACCAAAGCCGGGTCGCAGAAACTAAAGCTGGGTCACAAAAATTAAAGCCGGGGCACAGAAAACAAAGCCGGGTCACGGAAACCAAAGCCGGGTCACAGAAACCAAAGCCGGGTCACAGAAACCAAAGCCAGTCACAGAAACCAAAGCTGGGTCACATAAAGCAAAGCCCGGTCACAAAAACCAAAGCCGGGTCACAAAAACCAAAGTTCGGTGACAGAAACCAAAGCCGGATCACACAAACCAGAACCAGGTCGCAAAACCAAAGCCATGTCACATAACCCAAAGCCAAGCCATAGAACTCAAAGCCGAGTCACAGAATCCAGAGCCGGGTCACAGCAAACCAAAGCCAGGTCACAGAAACCAAAGCTGGGTCATAGAAAGCAAAGCCGGGTCAGAGAAACCGAAGCCGGTTCACAGAATCCAACGCCAGGTCAGGGAAACCAAAGCCGGGTCACAGAAACCAAAGCCGGGTCAGAGAAACCAAAGCTGGGTCACAGAATCCTAAGCCGGCTCACTGAAACCAAAGTCGGGTCACATTAACCAAACCCAGGTCATATAAACTAAAAGCCAGGTCTTAGAAACCAAAGCTGGGTCACAGAAACCAAAGCCAAGTCACAGAAACCAAAGTCGGGTCACAGAAACCAAAGCTGGTCCACATACACCAATGCCGGGTCACAGAAACCAAAGCCGGGTCACAGAAACCAAAGCCGGGCCACATATACCAAAGCCGAGTCACATAAACCAAGGTCCGGTCATAGAAACCAAAGCCGGGTCACAGAATCCGAAACCGTGTCACAGAATTCAGAGCCGGGTCACGGAAACCAAAACCGGGTCACAAAAACCAAAGCCGGGTCACAGAAACCAAAGCCTTCTATGACCCACCTTTGGTCCAAAGGTGGGTCATAGAAACCAAAGCCGGGTCACACAAACAAAAGCCGGGTCACAAAAACCAAAGCGGGGTCACAGATACCAAAGCCGGGTCACAAAACCAAAAGCTGGGTCACAGAAACCAAAGTCCGGTCACAGAAACCAAAGCCGGGTGATAGAAACCAAAGCCGGGTCACATAAACCAAAGCCAAGTCACAGAAACCAAAGCCAGGTCCCATAAACCAAAGCCGGGTTACAGAAACCAAAGCCTGGCCACAAAAACCAAAGCCGGGTCACAGAAACCAAAGCCGGGTCACAGAAATTGATGTGCAGAACGTTTTTGGTTAACTCGAGAGAATTAACATCCTCGGTATAAAATGGAAAGAACAGGACAAGAGAGCAAAGCAACGGCTTCTTTCCGCTAGCCGGACGCGGGTGACAGATGTCACTTTATTAGGGGGTAACTTTCTTGGTCTTGCTCCAGTTGTCTTAGGCTTGCTCTAGTTGTATTGGCCTTGCTCCAGTTGTCTCGGCCTTGGTACTGTTGTTTTGGGCCTGCTCTAGGTGTCATTGGCTTGCCGTAGTTGTTTTGGACTTGCTCCAGTTGTCTTGGACTCCCTGTGGTTGTGTTGGCCTTGCTCTAGTTGTCTTGGGCTTGCTCCAGCTGTCTTGGCATTCCCCAAGGTGTCTTGGCCTTGCTCCAATTGTCTTGGCCATGCTCCAGATATCCTAGCCTTGCTCCAGTTGTCTTGGCCTAGCTCCACTTGTCTTTGTGTCTGCTTTAGTTGTCTTGGACTTGCTCTAGTTGTCTTGGCCTCAATCCAGCTGTCTTGGCCTTGCTCCAGTTGTCTTTGGCTTGCTCTGGTTGTTTTGGGCTTGCTCCAAGTTTTCTTGGCATTGCTCCAATTGTCTTGGCCTTGCTCCAGTTGTATTGGGCTTTCTAAATATTCTGAGCTTTCTCCAGGTGTTGTGGGCTTGCTCCAGTTGTCTTGGCCTTGATCTAGTTTTTTTGGGCTTGCTCCAGCTGTCTTGGGCTTGCTGCGGTTGTCTCGGCATTGATCCAGTTGTCTAAGGCTTGTTCAAGTTGTCTTTGGCTTGCCTAAGTTGCCTTTGGGCTTGCTCCAATCGTATTGGGCTTGCTCAAGTTGTCATGGCATTGTTCCAGCTATCTAGAGCTTGATCCAACTGTCTAGGGCTTGCTCCATCTGTCTTTGCCTTGCTCTAGTTGTCTTGGCCTTGCTCCAGTTGTCTTGGCCTTGCTCCAGTTGTCTTGGCCTTGCGCTAGTTTTCTTGGGCTTGATCTAGTTTTTTTGGGCGTGCTCCAATTGTCCTGAGCTTGCTCCTCTTGTCTTGGGTTTGCTCCTGTTGTACTCGCCTTGATCCAGTTGTCTTGGGCTTGCTCTAGTTGTCTTCGGCTTGCTCTAGTTTTCTTGGCCTTGCTCCAGTTGTCTTCGACTTGCTCCAGTTGTCTTGGGCGTGTTTTATTTCTACTAGGCTTGCTCCAGTTGTCTTCGGCTTGCTTCAGTTGTCTTGGGCTTGCTACAGTTGTATTGGCCTTGCTCTAGTTGTCTTGGGCTTGCTCCAGCTGTCTTGGCATTACTCCAGTTGTCTTTGACTTGCTGTAGTTGTCTTGGGCTTGCTTCAGTTGTCTTGGGCTTGCTCTAGTTGTCTTGGCCATGCTCCAGTTGTCATCGTCTTGCTCCAGTTGTGTTGGGCTTGGTCCACTTGTGTTGGGCTTGCTCCAGTTGTATTGGGCTTGCTCCAGTTTTCTTGGGCTTGCTCAAGTTGTACTGGGCTTGCTCCACTTATCTTCGTCTTTCTTCAGTTGTACCAGGCTTGCTCCAGTTGACTTGGGCTTGCCCCAGTTCTCTTGGGCTTGCTCTAGTTGTCTCGGGCTTGCTTGATTTGTCTTAGCCTTGCTCCAGATGTCTTGGGCTTGCTCCAGCTGTCTTGGCCTTACTCCAGGTGTCTTGGCCTTGCTACATTTGTCTTGGGCTTGCTCCAGTTGTCTTGGCTTTGCTCCACTTGTCTTGGCCTTGTTCCAGCTGTCTTTGGCCTGCTCCAGATGTCTTGGGCTGGCTCGAGCTGTCTTGGGCTTGCTCTAATTTCATTGGCCTTGGTCTAGTTGTCTTGGCCTAACTCCAGCTGTCTTTGTCTTGCTCCAGTTGTCTTGTGCTTGCTTTCATTGTCTTGGCATCTTCCTAGTTGTTTTGGACTTGCTCAAGTTGTCTTGGGCTTGCTCCCATTGTGTTTTGCTTGCTCCAGTTTTCTTGGCCTTGCTCCAGTTGTCTTGGCCTTGCTCCAGATATTTTGGGCTTGCTCCAGGTGTCCTGGGCTTGCTCCAGTTGTCTTGGCCTTGCTCCAGTTTCCTTAGGCTTGCTCCAGTTGTCTTGGGCTTGCTCCAGTTTTCATGTGCTACTCCAGTTTTCATGGCATTGCTTCAGTTATGTTAGGGTTGCTCCAGTTCTCATGGGCTTGCCCCAGTTGTCTTAGGCTTGCTCCTGTTGTCGTGATTTTGCTCTTGTTGTCTTGGCCTTGCTCCACCTGTCTAGGGCCTGCTCCATCCGTCTTGGCCTTGCTCCAGTTGTCCTGGCTTTCCTCCATTTGGCTAGGTCTTACTCCAGTTATGTTGGGCTTTCTCCAAATGTCTTGGGCTTTCTCCTGCTGTTTTGGGTTTGCTCCAGTTGTATTGGACTTGCTCCAGTTATATCTGGCTTTCTCCAGTTGTCTTGGGCTTTTTCCAGTTGTATTGGCCTTCCTCCAATTGTCTTGGACTTCTTCCAATTGTCTTGTGCTTGTTTCAGTTGTATTGGGCTTGATCCAGTTGCCTTGGGCTTGCTACAGTTGTATTGGCCTTTCTCCAGTTGTCTTGGGCTTGGTCCACTTGTCTTGAGCTTGCTCAAGTTGTATTGGGCGTGCTCCGGTTGTCTTGGGCTTGCTCCCATTGTATCAGGCTTGCTCCAGGTCTCTTGGGCTTGCTCCAGGTATCTTGGCCTTGCTCCAGTTATCTTTGGCTTGCTCCAGGTGTCTTTAGCTTGCTCCAGTTGTCTTAGTCTTGGTCTTGATGTCTTGGACTTGCTCCAGTTGTACTGGGCTTGCTATAGTTCTCTTGTGCTTGCTCCAGTTCTTTTTGGGCTTGCTCTAGGTGTCTTGGGATTGCTCCAGTTCTCTTGGCTTTACTCCAGTTTTCGTGGGCTTGCTCCACTTGTCTTGGGCTTGCTCAGTTGTCATGGGCTTACTCCAGTTGTGCTGGCCATGCTCCAGTTGTCAGGCTTGCTCGAGTTGGAACTAGAGCATCACATGTTGGCATTAGAGTGTCACACATTGGCACTAGAGCGTCACATTTTGGCACTTGAGCGTCACACTTTGGCACTTGAGCTTCAAACTTTGGAACTAGAGCGTCATACTCTGGCACTAGAGCTTCACAATTTGGCACCAGAGCGTTACACTTTGGCACTAGAGTTTCACACTTTGGCACCGAAGCGTCACAATTTGGAACTAGAGCGTCACACTTTGGCACTACAACGTCACACACTGGCAATAGATAATCACACGTTGGCACTGGAGTTTCGAACTTTGGCACTTGAGCATCATATTTTGGCACGAGAGCGTCACACTATGAAACAAGAGCTTCACACTTTGGCACCAGAGCATCACACTCCAGCACTAGAGCATCACACTTTGGCACTTAAGCATCACACTTTGGCACTGGAGCGTCACACTTGGGCACTAGAGCGTCACCCTTTGGCACAAGAGCGTCATACTATGGAACTAGAGCATCACACTTTGGCACTAGAGCGTCACACTTTGGCACTAGGGCATCACACTTTGGCACTAGAGCGCCACACTTTGGCACTGGCGCTTCACACTTTGGCACTAGAGCATCACACTGTGGCACTATACCTTCACACTTTGGTTCTAGAGCGTGACACGTTTGCACTTGAGCGTCACACTTTGGCACTAGAGCCTCAGACTTAGCCACTAGAGTTTTGAACTTTGGCACTATAGCGTCACACTTTGGCACTAGAGCGTCACACTCTTGCAATAGAGTGTCGCACTTTTGAACTAGAACGTCACACTTTGGCACTAGAGCATCACACTTTGGTACTATAGTGTCACACTTTGACACTAGAGCGTCACACTTGGCACTAGAGATTCATACTTTGGCACAGGAGCGTCATACTTTGGCACTAGAGTGTAATAATTTGGTACTAGAGCCTCACACTTTGGCAGTAGAGCTTCAAACGTTGGCACTATATCGTCAGACTTTGGCACTACAGCGTCACACTTTGGAACTAGAGCGTCACATTTTGGCACTAGAGCATCACACTTTGGCACTAGAGTTTCAAACTTTGGTACTAAAGCCTCACACTTCGGCACTAGAGCGTCACACTTTGGCACTAGAGCGTCTCATTTTGGCACTAGAGCGACACACTTTGGCACTAGAGTTTCACACTTTGGCATTTGAGTGCACAATTTGGCAGTAGAGCGTCACACATTAGCACTAGCGCTTCACACTTGGGTACTTGAGCTTCACACTTTGGTACTAGAGTGTCACACTTTGGCACTAGAGAGTCACACTTTGGCAATAGAGCGTCACTCTTTCGTGCTAGATCGTAACAATTGGATACTAGATTTTGAACTTTGGCACTAGAGCGTCGCACTTTGGCACTCGAGCGTCACACTTTGGCACTAGAGCGTCACACTTTTGCACTAGAGCGTCACACTTTGGCACTAGAGCATCACACTTTGGCAATAGAGCTCCATACTTTGGCACTATAGCGTCACACTTTGGCACTAGAGCGTCACACTTTGGAACTAGAGCTCCAAATGTTGGCACTAGAGCGTCACACTTTGGCACTAGAGCTTCACACTTCGGCACTTGAGCGTCACACTTTTGCATTAGACCATCACACTTTGGAAGTAAAGCATCACACTTTGGCACTGGAGCTTCGCACCTTGGCACTGGAGCATCACACTTTGGCACTAGAGTTCCACACTTTGGCACTAGAGCGTCACACTTTGACACTAGAGCGTCACATTTTGGCACTAGAGCATCACAATTTGGCACTAGAGCTCTACACATTGGCACTAGAGCGTCACTCCTTGGAAGTACAGCATCACATTTTGGCACTAGAGTGTCACACTTTGGCACTAGAGCGTCACACTTTGGCACTAGAAGTTCAAACTTTGGCAGTAGAGCATCAGTGTGCCACTAGAGCGACACACTTTGGCAAAAGAGTGTCACGCATTGGAACTAGAGCGTCACACTTTGGCACTAGAGCATCACACTTTGGTACTAGAGAGTTACACTTTGGCAATAGAGCATCACACTTTGGCACTAGAGAATCACACTTTGGCACTAGAGCGTCACGCTTTGGCACTAGAATGTCACACTTTGACACTAGAGTGTCACACACTTTGGCACTAGAGCTTCAAACTCTGGCACTAGAGCGTCAGACTTCAGCACTATAGCGTCACACTTTGGCACTAGAGCGTCACAATTTGGCATTCGAGCTCCAAACATTGGCATTAGAGCATCACGATTTGGCCCTAGAGTGTCACACTTTGGCACTAGAGCCTCACACTTTGGCACTAGAGCGTCAAACTTTGGCACTAGAGAGTCACCCTTTGGCACAAGAGCGTCACACTTTGAGACTAGAGCGTCACACTTTGGCAATTGAGCGTCACACTTTGGCACTAGAGCGTCACACTTTGGCACTAGAGCGTCACACTTTGGCACTAGAGCGCCACACTTTGGCACTTAAGCTTCGCACTTTGGCACTAGAGCATCACATTGTGGCACTAGACCCTCACAATTTGGTACTAGAGCGTCACACTTTGGCAATAGAGCATCACACGTTGGCACTAGAGCCTCACACTTTGGCACTAGAGTTTTGATCTTTGGCACTAGAGCGTCACACTCTGGCACTAGAGCATTACACCTTTGCAATATAGTGTCGCACTTTGGAACTAGAGTGTCATACTTTGGCACTAGAGCATCACACATTGGTACTTGAACGTCACACTTTGGCACTAGAGCGTCACACGTTGGCACTAGAGCGTCACACTTTGGCACTAGAGCATCAGACTTTGGCACTGGAGCGTCACACTTTGGCACAGGAGAGTCACACTTTGGCAATAGAGCGTCACACTTTCGTACTAAAGCTTCACACTTGGGCACTATAGTTTCAACATTGGCACTAGAGCGTCACACTTTGGCACTAGAGCATCACTATTTGGCACTAGAGCGTCACACTTTGGCACTAGAGCGTCACACTTTGGCACTATAGCATCACACGTTGGCAGTAGAGCTCCACACGTTGGCACTATAGGGTCACACTTTGGCACTACAGCATCACACTTTGGCACTAGAGCGTCACACTCTGGAACTAGAGCTCCAAACGTTAGCACTAGAGCGTCACACGTTGGCAGTAGAGCTTCACACATCGGCACTCGAGTGTCACACGTTGGCACTAGAGCATCACACTTTGGCACTAGAGCATCACACTTTGGCACTAGAGCTTCACACCTTGGCACTAGAGCGTCACACTTTGGCACTAGAGTTCAACACATTGGCATTACAAAGTCACACTTTCACACTAGAGCGTCACACTTTGGCACTAGAACGTCACGCATTTGCACTAGAACTTCACACTTTGGCACTAGAGCGTCACTCCTTGGAACTAGAACATCACACCTTGAAACTAGAGTGTCACACTTTGGCACAGAGTGTCACACTTTGGCACTAGAGTTTTGAACTTGGGCACTAGAGCGTCACATCTAAGTACTAGAGCATCTCACTTTGGCAATAGAGTGTCGCACTTTGGAACTAGAGAGTCACACGTTGGCACTAGAGCGTCACACGCTGGTACTAGAGCATCACACATTGGCACTAGAGCATCACACGTTGGCACTAGAGAAACACACTTTGGCACTAGAGCGTCACACTTTAGGACTAGAGTGTCACACTTTGGAACTAGAGCATCACAATTGGACACTTGAGCTTCAAACTCTTGCATTAGAGTGTCACAATTTGGCACTAGAGCGTCACACTTTGGCACTAGAGCGTCACATGTTTGGCACTAGAGCATCACACTCTGGCCCTATACCTTCATACTTTGGCACAAGAACGTCACACTTTGGCACTAGATCGTCACACTTTGGCAATAGAGGGTCAAACTTTGCACTACAGCTGTCAGGAAAGTGAGATCAGTGGTATATGATGAGGAGTATGTGGCACGGAAGCAGCCACAAAGATGCGAGAGGCTGACGGAGGATGACGTCACAGCAGGTCCATAAGTATGCTGATATGAGATAATTGCGCGAGGAGCGGGAGCGACGAAGCACTAACCATGAGTGATTAAGAGTGGTGCTTGTAGTGATGAAGCGAGGCTGACAGCCGAAGCGCCTTGACTGAGGATTACTGCGGTTCAAGTTCCTTGGCGAATGAATACTTCAACGAGTGTAAGACGAGGGCGAGAACCAGACGACGGCTTTAGGACACGATGATCTTACCGAAGCTGCTACATAGTTGGGCCAAGTTGGATGATCACCGTGATGAGAGCAATGAAGCGAAGAACGGCAATTGAGCGGAGGCAATTGATGATGAAAGATATTGAGAAGGAATTGACTGAGGCAATTGAGTACATGGATCATATTGCTATTAGTACTAGTCTAAGGAGCTAGGTTACAAGTGCCTACACCCATCAGGGTGGACGGTGCGAGACATGAAGCCGGAGCCGCCATTGTGCTGTTGCTGCGGCTGTTCTGTCTGCGCGGTGCGAGGGAGCGATGCGGCTCCACTCCGTCTTATGGTCTCGGGAGTCCTCCCGTGTTAGGTGGGGGACGTGCTTCTTCTCCCGATCCTTGGATTTTGCCACGGAGAACAATCCAGGGAGCAGGGCTGCTGTCGGCATATCTTGCTAGTCGATACGTGGTGTCGGGGTTCCGTTGGCGCTGGACGTGGTGTGTTTGGACGGCCGGATGGTCAGACCAGAGGAATCTGATTGGTTATACCTTCCGAGCCGTTTGGTCAGCAGGGCGCGGGATGTGAACCGGGTTCCGCCTGACTTTTCCTTTTCCCGTTGGGTGGGCTCTCCGGAGAGGGTTGGGTTACACCAAGGCGACCTTGGCTGAGCCGTGTGGTTCTTGATGTAGATTCCAACAGCCCCCTTCAAGAGCACTCGGCTTGCAATAAAGAGACCATGGAGTGTCCTCAGTTGCTTTTCAGCAACCGAGTGATGATGTGAAGATTGAGTGATAGCAGGTTGCGTAGTTTGAAGAATCTGAAAGGGAGGAGCAGCTGAACTGATGGAGTCCTGCGTCCATGCTGTTGAAGATTGTTCGTACAGGTGCAAAAGAAGGACTGAGTCAGAGACAGGCTCAGAGGAAGGGTGATAGCATAGTGACAGCAGTTGGGCGGTGGTGATGGAATCCCAGACGGGCGAAGGTTGCGGAGGTATGATGCTTAGCAGGGATGGGGGAAGGAGAAAGGACTCAAGCGATGTTGTCAGAGAAGTTTGTTCTGGTAGCACGTATGTCGTCAATGCGGAGAGTTGGATTGCAGAGAAGTTGAGGGATGTTGGCCAGATGGACTCGGGAGATGTTGTACTTGGGGGTTCCGTAGATGACGGATGACTTGATGATGGCTCCGGTTGGACTTCAGAGATTTCAGTTGCTAGTTCCTCATGAGAGTTTGAAAGCAAGTAAGAAGTTGTCTGACATCTGCGGGGCAAGTTTGCTGAGTGATGAGAAGCAATGCAAGTGTTTGAGTCAACATGTGATGGTGGGGACGGGGATGTTGTCCAAGAAAAACCAGGAGGAACTGCACGAGTAGGTGTTGGTGCTGTCATATCAGCTGGGGAAGGACAGGGACTTGACAGAGCGGGTGTTGATGTGGACAGGAGTTTGTCAGCTGGCAGTGAAGCGGGAGTATTGGAGGATGCAGTATTCTCACATAAGTCTTTGGAATTGAGGATGGTGGAGGGAGTTACTGATGTCATGATCGAGGTATTTTTCAGCAGCTGTGCTTGTTTCTTTGGCGGGATGTACCTATCTGTTGTCTTGGTGACAGAAGGTGTGAGCGGTGCTGGTTTATTTGCGTAAGGGAGCTTGATTTGTGATGGTGGGGGCGTGATGGTAGAGAGAATATTGGGCTGCTATGTTGTGATTATTTTAATGGAGGTACCGTAGTTGCGAAGCATGAACTCGTTTAGCTCTTTGCGGGAGAAGATTGGAGTACCAGAAAAGAGGAGAAGACCCATAGTGGTAGGGTCAGGAACTTCAGTTAAGGAGTCGTCTTGAGGCGAGGAGAATGGTTCATCGGGATAGAGGTAGTCATCAAAGTAGTAGTCCAGGTAATCATCCTGGAAGGGAGGAAGGACTTTTGAAGGAGGTGGAGTGTATTTGAAGGTCATGATGTTGGTGGCATCATTTGCGGAGGAAGGTGTAACTGTTACCAAGGCGGTGATTTCCCACGAGGAAGATGGTGTCACAGGTGTAGAAGGGGTTTGGCTGGACGACGCAGATGATCGAAGTTTCCTGGTAGTTGCTCCTTTGGGCAGGGGCACCAGAAGTAATCCAACAACCAGGAGAATCACCATGATCCCAGAGCAGATGAGTTCAAGGGTGAGGTTATAGTTGAGGCGGGGGATATAACTGATGAGGACCGCGAGTCCGAAGAGGAGGCATCCAAGCGCCTCCTCTTTGTCTTCAGAGAATCTCATGATGGAGGGTGACAGGATGTTTTCAAATGTCAAAGGATGTCATTACTGCTGCAGAAGACTTGTTCTGCTTTTGCTGGCGAAAAGACAACTACTGCTATGATGGATAGGGAAGAATACTGCTGCAGTTGTGAAGGATTGACGTTGTGATGTAAACGTGTTTGATGCTGCCTCCTTCTTGTGCGCAGCGTTATCACAGGGTTGTGCCCGTACATAACCCTTTGTCCCTTGCAGCTATAAGATGAGGGAGGTGACGGCAGTGTGGCTGGTTTGAGTTTTGGAAAGATGATGCTGCTCCTCCTGGCGGTTCAGGCGTCAGAGATAACGATGCGGGAGAGGATGGAGCCAGGAGCTTTTGCTTTCCTCTGATACCATGTAAGGAAAATGAGATTAGTGGTATATGCTTAGGACTATGTGGCGCGGAAGCAGCCACGAAGATGCGAGAGGATGACGGAGGATGACGTCATTGAAGGTCCAAAAGTATGCTGACAGGAGATAATAGCGCAAGGAGCGGGAGCGACAAAGCACTGACCATGAGTGAATAAGAGTGGTGCTTCTAGTGATGAAGCGAGGCTGACAGCCGAAGCGCCTTGATTGAGTATTACTGCAGTTCGAGTTCCTTGGCGAATGAATACTTCAACGAGTGTAAGACGAGGGCGAGAACCAGACGACTGCTTTAGGACACGATGATCTTAGCGAAGCTGATAGATAGTTGGGCCGAGTTGGATGATCACTGTGATGAGAGCAATGAAACGAAGAACGGCAATTGAGCAGAGGCAATTGATGATGAAGGATATTGAGAAGGAATTGAATGAGGCAATTGAGTAGATGGATCCTATTGCTATTAGTACTAGTCTAAGGAGCTAGGTTACAGGTGCATACACCCATCAGGGTGGACGGTGCGAGACATGAAGCCGGAGCCGCCATTGTGCTGTTGCTGCGGCTGCTGTGTGTGCGCGGTACGAGGGAGCGATGCGGCTCCACTTCGTCTTATGGTCTTGGGAATCCTCCCATGTTAGATGAGGGACATGCTTCTTCTCTTAATCCTTGGATTTTGCCACGGAGAACAGACTAGGGAGCAGGGTTGCTGTCGGCAGATCTTGCTGGTTGATACGTGGTGTCGGGGTTCCGTTGGCGTTGGACGTGGTGTGTTTGGACGGCCGGATGGTCAGACCAGAGGAATCTGATTGGTTGTACCCTCCGAGCCGTTTGGTCAGCAGGGCGCGGGATGTGAACCGGATTCCGCCTAACTTTTCCTTTTCCCGCTGGGTGAGCTCTCCGGAGAGGGTTGGGTTACACTAGGGCGACATTGGCTGAGCCGTTTGGTTCTTGATGTAGAGTCCGACAAGAGCTTCATACGCTGGTACTAGAGCGTCACACTTTGGTACTAGAGTGTCCCAGCTTGGAACTAGAGCATCACATGTTGGCACTAGAGCATCACACTTTGGCACTAGATCATGACATTTTGGCACTTCAGCGTCACAATTTCGCACTAGAGCTTCAAACTTTGGCACTAGAGCGTCATACTTTGGCACTAGAGCTTCACACTTCGGCGCCATAGCGTTACACTTTGGCACTAGAGCTATTGAATTCGGCACTAGAGCGTCACAATTTGGAACTAGAGCGTCAGAACGTCTATTATGAGTTGTAAACGTTGACCACACAGAGCGGATTTCTTTGGTCAAAGGCAGTACATATGCCTACTTTGGTCGGTCATTGTGTATGGTAGCCACACCGTGCTACTAGTGACTGAAGGTTGGTGTACTTGGTAGTTGAGAGCCGATATTCCCATAGCATTGTTTCCTGTCCTGACCGTTAGTGACTCATGTTATGGTTGGTCAACGTTGACCACACATATTGAAATTATCTGGTCATGATCAGTGACATATGCCTAGTTTGGTTGTTTGGTGTGCATATAAGCCACACCGTGCCACTGCGTATTGAAGTTCTTTGTCCTTTCTAGTCAATACATGGGCTTCCCAAATCATTGTCTCTGCCTCTAACCAGTTGTGACTCGTGTTATGAGTTGTCAATGTTGACCACACATAGTGGACTTATTCGGTCGTAGTCAGTGACATATGCATCATTTGGTTGGTCACTGTGCACGCTAGCCATACCGTGCTACTGCTTGTTGAAGGTATTTGTACTTGTTATGTGATACATGGTGTTCCCAAATCATTGTTTCCCCTTCTGACCATTTGTGACTCGTATTGTGAGTTGTAAACGTTTACGACGCACAGCTGATTTCTCTGGTCAAAGGCAGTACATATGCCTACTTTGGTCGGTCATTATGCATGGTAGCCACACCGTGCCAATACCAACAGAAAGTTGTACTTGGATGTTGATCACCGATATTCCCATAGCATTGATTCTTGTCCTGACCGTTTGTGTCTCGTGTTATTGTTGGTCAACGTTGACCACCCATATTGAAATTCTCTTGCCATGATGAGTGACATATGCCTAGTTTGGTTGTTTGGTGTGCATAATAGCCACACCGTACCACTACGTATTGAAGTTCTTTGTCCTTTCTAGTCAATACATAGGCTTCCCAAACCATTGTCTCTCCCTCTGACCATTTGTAACTTGTGTTATGAGTTGGCAATGTTGACCACACATAATGGACTTATTCGGCCGTAGTCAGTGACGTATGCGTCCTTTGGTTGGTCACTGTGTACGCTAGCCATACGGTGCCACTTCTTGTTGAAGGTATTTGTACTTGCTAGTTGATAACTAGTGTTCCCCACCCATTGTTTTCCCCTCTGACCATTTGTGCCTCGTGTTATGCGTTTTCAACAATGACCACATGAAGTGAAATTCATTGGTCATGGTTAGTGACATATGCATACTTTGGTTGGTTATTATGCATTGAAGGCACATTGTGCCACTACATATTGAAGCTATTTGTACTTGCTAGTTGATACCTGGTATGCACAAACCATTATCTACCACCCTGACCATTTGTGACTCGTGTTATGAGTTGTCAAAGTTTACCACACTTAGTGACATTATTTGGGCATGATCAGTGACGTATGCCTAATTTGGTTGGTCATCGTGCATGGTCTCCACACCGTCCCACGGCGTATTGAAGTCCCTTGTGCTTGCTATTTGATACTTGGTGTTCCCAAACCATTTTCCCCCTCTGACCATTTGTGACTCGTATTATGAGTTGTCAACGTTGACCACACAGAGCGGATTTCTTTTATCAAACGTAGTACATGTGCCTACTTTGGTCGGTTGTTGTGCATGGTAGTCACACCGTCCTACTACTAATTGAAGGTCGTTGTACTTGATAGTTGAGAACCGATATTCCCATAGCATTGTTTCATATCCTGACCGTTTGTGGCTCGTGTTATGGTTGGTGAACATTGACCACCCATGTTGAAATTCTGTGGTGATGATCAGTGACATATGCCTAGTTTGGTTGTTTGCTGTGCATATTAGCCACACTGTGCCACTACGTATTGAAGTTCTTTGTCCTTTCTAGTCAATACATATTCTTCTTAAACCAATGTCTCTCCCTCTGATCATTTGTGACTCGTGTTATGAGCTGTCAATGTTGACCACACATGATGGACTTATTCGGTCGTAGTCAGCGACGTATCCATCCCTTTGGTTGGTCACTGTGCACGCTAGCCATACCGTGCCACTGCTTATTGAAGGTCCTTGTACTTGCTAGTTGATAACTAGTGTTCCCAACCCATTGTTTTTCCCTTTGACCATTTGTGACTCGTGTTATATGTTTTCAACGTTGACCACATGAAGTGAAATTTGTTGGTCATGGTTAGTGACATATGCATACTTTGGTTGGTCACTGTGCATTGAAGCCACATTGTGCCACTACATATTGAAGGTATTTGTACTTGCTAGTCAATACCTAGTATGAACAAACCATTATCTTTTACCCTGACCATTTGTGACTCGTGTTATGAGTTGTCAAAGTTTACCACACTTAGTGACATTATTTGGTCATGGTCAG
>SZWC01003221.1:101554-137311 GCA_023375785.1 Penium margaritaceum
ACCATTTGTGACTCGTGTTATATGTTTTCAACGTTGACCACATGAAGTGAAATTTGTTGGTCATGGTTAGTGACATATGCATACTTTGGTTGGTCACTGTGCATTGAAGCCACATTGTGCCACTACATATTGAAGGTATTTGTACTTGCTAGTCAATACCTAGTATGAACAAACCATTATCTTTTACCCTGACCATTTGTGACTCGTGTTATGAGTTGTCAAAGTTTACCACACTTAGTGACATTATTTGCTCATGGTCAATGACATATGCCTACTTTGGTTGGTCATCGTGCATGGTCTCCACACTGTGCTACAACCTATTGAAGCCCCTTGTGCTTGCTATGTGATACTTGGTGTTCCCAGACCATTGTTTCCCCCCTCTGACCATTGGTGACTCGTATTATGAGTTGTAAACGTTGACCACACAGAGCGGATTTCTCTGGTCAAAGGCAGTACATATGCCTACTTTGGTCGGTCATACTGCATGGTAGCCACACCGTGCTATTACTGACTGAAGGTCGTTGTACTTGGTAGTTGAGAACCGATATTCCCATAGCATTCTCTCCTCTCCTGACCGTTTGTGACTCGTGTTATGGTTGGTCAACGTTGACCACCCATATTGAAAGTCTCTCGTCATGATAAGTGACATATGCCTATTTTGGTTGTTTGGTTTGCATACAAGCCACACCGTGCCACTGCGTATTGAAGTTATTTGTCCTTTATAGTCAACACATAGGCTTCCCAAATCATTGTCTCTCCCTCTGACCATTTATGACTCGTGTTATGAGTTGTCAATACTGACCACACATAGTGGACTTATTTGGTCGTAGTCAGTGACGTATGCATCCTTCAGTTGGTCACTGTGCACGCTAGCCATACCGTGCCACTGCTTGTTGAAGGTCTTTGTACTTGCTAGTTGGTAACTAGTCTCCCCAACCCATTGTTTTCCCCTCTGACCATTTGTGACTCGTGTTATGCGTTTTCAACGTTGACCACATGAAGTGAAATTTGTTCGTCATGGTCAGTGACATATGCATACAATGGTTGGTTACTGTGCTTTGAAACCACATTGTGCCACTACATATTGAAGGTATTTATACTTGCTAGTAGATAACTAGTTTTCACAAACCATTACCTTCCACCTTGACCATTTGTGACTCGTGTTATGAGTTGTCAGAGTTTACCACACTTGGTGACATTATTTGGTCATGGTCAGTGACATATGCCTACTTTGGTTGGTCATCGTGCATGGTCTCCGCACCGTGCCACAACGTATTGAAGCCCCTTGTGCTTGCTATGTGATACTTGGTGTTCCCAAACCATTTTTTCCCCCTCTGATTAGTTGTGACTCGTTTAATGAGTTGCCAACGTTTACCAGACACAACGGATTTCTTTGGTCAAAGGCAGTACATATGCCTACTTTGGTCGGTCATTGTGCATGGTAGCCACACCGTGCTACTACTGACTGAAGGTCGTTGTACTTGGTAGTTGGTATCTAGTATTCCCAACCCATTGTTTCCCCCTTTGACAATTCGGGACCCATGTTATGCGTTATCAACGTTGACCACATATATTAAATTAATTTGGTCATGGTAAGTGGCACATGCCCAATGTGGTTGGTCATTGTGCATGGTAGCCACACCGTTTCACTACTTGTTGAAAGTATTTGCACTTGCTAGTCAATAAATAGCAAAAGGTTTCTTCCTTTTACACCAGGTCGGTTTTTGTTGATTTGTTATGCGTAGGTGCCTTCACTGGAATACTCCCTCCCAACTCCACTGGAGGGATGTTCCGTGGACGACCTGGAGGACAGATTTGCGACCGCATTATTACACCCCCCCCCCCCCCCCCCCCCCCCCATGGCGTAGGCTCAAAGGTAGAGTTGAGGTATCACAACACGGCCGTCCCCCCCCCCCCACCTCCAGGTTGCGAGCCTATTGTATATTGCGCGTACAAAGATTCAAACATATGACCTATCGCTCCAGAATCTAACTCTACGAGCACTAAGCCAGCTCGCATAGATCATATGATGTCCAAATGACATTATAAGGGTTCCTATGGGTAAATGGAATAAAAGAAGGGGGTGTAAGATTGGAGGGTAGTTTTCAAAATTACGAATGATAACAAATTTAGTTTATTCATAAAGATTTTATGCAGACAAAAGTTTGAATTTTGCAACTTCGAGCTTGATTAACCTCTCGACCATTGCTCCAATTGACGAGCCGTAAGAAGGAAAGTTGACAACACACATTGAAACTCTTTTTATGATATTCACTGATACAAGAATACTTTGGTTGGTCATTATGCATGGTAGCCACACCGTGCCACCACTTATCGAAGGTCTTTGTACTTGCTAGTCGATACCAAGTATTCCCAACCCATTGTTTCTCCCTCTGTCCATGTTTTACTTGTATTATGAGTTGTGAACGTTGACCACACACACTAAACTTCTTTGGTCATGAGCAATGATGTATGCCTACTTGGGTAGGTCATCGTGCATGGTAGCCGCACCGTGCTACTACTGACTGAAGGTCGTTGTACTTGGTAGTTGAGAACCAATATTCCCATGGCATTGTTTCCTATCCTCACCGTTTGTGACTTGTGTCATGGTTGGTCAACGTTGACCACCCATATTGAAATTCTCTGGTCATGATCAGTGACGTATGCCTAGTTTGGTTGATCGGTGTGCATATAAGCCACACCGTATCACTGCGTATTGAAGTTCTTTCTCCTTCATAGCCAATACATAGCCTTCCCAAATCATTGTCTCTACCTCTGAACATTTGTGACTCGTGTTATGAGTTGTCAATGTTGACCACACATAGTGGACTGATTCATTCGTAGTCAGTGACATATGCATCCTTCGGTTGGTCACTGTGCACGCTAGTCATACCGTGCCACTGCTTGTTGAAGGTCTTTATACTTGCTAGTTGATAACTAGTGTTCCCAAACCATTGTTTTCCCCTCTGACCATCTGTGACTCGTGTTATGCATTTGGTTTATGTGAACTGGCTTTGGTTTCTGTGACTTGGCTTTGGTTTCTGTGACCCGGCTTTGATTTTTGTGACCCGACTTTGGTTTTTGTGACCCGGATTTGGTTTTTGTGACCCGGCTTTGGTTTATATGACCCGGCTTTTGTTTCTTTGACCTGGCTTTGGTTTCTGTAACCCGGCTTTCGTTTCTCTGACCTGGCTTTGGTTTTCGTGACTTGGCTTTGGTTTGTGTGACCCGGCTTTGCTCTCTCTTACCCGGCTTTGTTTTCTGTGACTCGGCTTTTGTTTCTGTGACCCGACTTTGGTTTATGTGACCCGGCGTTGGTTGCTGTGATCCGGCTTTGGTTTCTCTGACCTGGCTTTGGTTTCAATGACCCGGCTTTGGTTTCTGTGACCCGGCTTTGGTTTATGTGTCCCGGCTTTTATTTCTGTGACCCGCCTTTGGTTTTTGTGACACGGCCGTAGTTTCTGTGACCCGGCTTTTGTTACTTTGACCCAGCTTTGGTAACTGTGATCCGGCTTCGGTTTCTGTGACCCGGCTTTGGTTTCTGTGACCTGGCTTTGGTTTTTGTGGCCATGATTTGGTTTCTGTAACCCGGCTTTGGTTTATGGGACCCGGCTTTGGTTTCTGTGACTTGGCTTTGGTTTATGTGACCCAGCTTTGGTTTATGTGACCCGGCTTTGGTTTCAGTGACCGGCTTTGGCTTCTGCGACCCAGCTTTGGTTTCTCTGATCTGGTTTCAATGTCTGTGACCTGACTTTGGTTTTTGTGACCCGGCTTTGGTTTTTGTGACCCGGCTTTTGCTCTGTGACCCGGCTTTGGTATCTGTGACCCGGCTCTGGTGTCTGTGGACCGGCTTTGGTTTCTGTGACCCGGCTTTGGTATCTATGACCTGGCTTTGGTTTCTGTGACCCAGCTTTGGGTTCTAAGACCCGGCTTTTAGTTTCTATGACCCGGGTTTGGTTTCTGTGACCCGGCTTTGGTTCTGTGACCTGACGTTGGTTGCTGTGACCCGGCTTTGGTTTATGTGATCCGGCTTTGGATTCTGTGACCCGGCTTTGGTTTCTGTGACCCAGCTTTGGTTTCTTTGATCGGGGTTTGGCTTCTGTGCTTCGGCTTTGGTTCGTTGAACCGGCTTTGGTTTCTGTGACCCGGCTTTTGTTTCAGTGGCCCGGCTTTGGTTTCTATGACTCGGCTTTGGTTTATGTGAACCGGCTTTGGTTTCTGTGACTTGGCTTTGCTTTCTCTGACCTGGCTTTGGGTTTTGTGACCCGACTTTGGTTACTGTGACCCGGCTTTGGTTTCTTTGACCTGGCTTTGGTTTCTGTGACCCGGCTTTCGTTTCTCTGACCTGGCTTTGGTTTTTGTGACCCGACCTTCGTTTCTCTGGCCTGGCTTTGGTTTATGTGACTTGGCTTTGGTTTGTGTGACCAGGCTTTGCTTTCTCTGACCCGGCTTTGTTTTACGTGACTCGACTTTTGTTTCTGTGACCCGGCTTTGGTTTATGTGACCCGGCTTTGGTAGCTGTGACCCGGCTTTGGTTTCTCTGACCTGGATTTGGTTTCAATGACCCGGCATTGGTTGGGTTCTGTGACCCGGCTTTGATTTCTGTGACCTGACTTTGGTTTTTGTGACACGGCTGTAGTTTCTGTGACCCAGCTTTTGTTACTTAGACCCAGCTTTGGTAACAGTGATCCGGCTTCGGTTTCTGTGACCCGGCTTTGGTTTCTGTGATCCGGTTTTGATTTTTTTGGCCATGCTTTGGTTTCTGTAACCCGGCTTTGGTTTCTGGGACCCGGCTTTGGTTTCTGTGAATTGGCTTTGGTTTATGTGACCCGGCTTTGGTTTCTGTGACCCGGCTTTGGTTTCAGTGACCGGCTTTGGCTTCTGTGACCCGGCTTTGGTTTCTGTGATCCGGCTTTAGTGTCTGTAACCTGACTTTGGTTTCTGTGACCCGGCTTTGGTTTTTGTGACCTGGCTTTCGCTTCTGTGTCCCGGCTTTAGTGTCTGCAACCCGGCTTTGGTTTCTGTCACCCGGCTTTGGTATCTGTGACCCGGCTTTGGTGTCTGTGAACCGGCTTTGGTGTCTGTGACCCGGCTTTGGTTTATGTGACTTGCCTTTGGTTTCTGTGACCCAGCTTTGGGTTCTAAGACCCGGCTTTTAGTTTCTATGACCCGGCTTTGGTTTATGTGACCTGGCTTTGGTTTCAGTGTCCCGGCTTTAAATTGTGTGACCCGGCTTTGGTTTCTCTGACCCGGCTTTGGTTTTTGTGACCCGGCTTTGGTTTCTATGACTTGGCGTTGGTTTGCTGTGACCTGGCTCTGGATTCGGTGACTCGGCATTGGTTTATGAGTCCTGGCTTTGGTTTTTGTGACCTGATTCTGGTTTGTGTGATCCGGCTTTGGTTTGTATGGTCTGGCTTTGGATCCTGTGACCCGGCTCTGGTTTATGTGACCCGGCTTTGGTTTTTGTAACCCGGCTTTGGTTTCTGTGACCGGCTTTCGTGTCTGTGACCCGGCTTTAGTTTCTCTGACCCGGCTTTGGTTTCTGTGACCTGGCTTTTCTTTCTATGACCCGGCTTTGCTTTCTGTGACACAGCTTTGGTTTCTGTGACCCGGCTTTGGTTTATGTGACCCGGCTTTCGTTTGTGTGACCTGGCTTTGGTTTCCGTGACCCGGCTTTGGTTTATGTGAACCGGCTTTAGTTTCTGTGACCCCGCTCTAGTTTATGTGACCTGGTTTTGGTTTATGTGACCCGGGTTTGGTTTCTGTAACCCGGCTTTGGTTTCTGTGACCCGGCTTTGGTTTATATGACCTGGCTTTGGTTTCTATGACCCGGCTTTGGTTTCTGTGACCCGGCTTTGGTTTCTATGAGCCGGCTCTGGTTTTGTGACCCGGCTTTGTTTTATTTGACCCCGCTTTGGTTTGTGTGACCTGGCTTTGGTTTCTGTGACCCGGCTTTGGTTTCTATGAGCCGGCTCTGGTTTTGTGACCCGGCTTTGTTTTATTTGACCCCGCTTTGGTTTGTGTGACCTGGCTTTGGTTTCAGGGACCCGGCTTTTGGTTTCTGTGACCCGGCTTTGGTTTTAGTGACCCGGCTTTGGTTTATGTGACCCCGCTTTGGTTTCTCTGACCTGGCTTTGGTTTCTCTGATCTGGCATTGGTTATGTGACCTGGCTTTGGTTGCTGTGACCCAGCTTCTGTTTCAATGATCCGGCTTTGGATTCTGTTACCCGGCTTTGGTTTACGTGACCCGGTATTAGTTTCTATGACCGGGCTTTGGTTTCTGTGTGCCGGCTTTTGTTCGTTGACCCGGCTTTGGTTTCTATGATCCATCTTTGGTTTCTGTGATCCGGCTTTGGTTTCTCTGACCCGGCTCTGGTTTCTCTGACCCGGCTTTGGTTTCTGTGACCCGGCTTTGGTTTCTATGCCCCGGCTTTGGTTTCTGTGACCCGGCTTTGGTTTCCGTAACTTGTCTTTTGTTTCTGTGACCCGGGTTTGCTTTCTGTGACCCGACTTTGGTTCATGTGACCCGGCTTTGGTTTTTGTGACCCGGCTTTGTTTCTTTGACCCGGCATTCGTTCCTCTGAGCTGGCTTTGGTTTATGTGACCCGGCTTTGGTTGGTGTGACCCGGCTTTGCTTTCTATGACCCGGTTTTTTCTTGTGTGACTCGGCTTTGGTTTATGTGACCCGGCTTTGGTTTCCGTGACCCGGCTTTGGTTGCTGTGACCTGGCTTTGGTTTCTGTGACCCGGCGTTGGTTTCAATGACCCGGCTTTGGTTTATGTGACCTGGCTTTGGTTTCTGTGACCCGGCTTTGATTTATATGGTCCGGCTTTGGTTTGTGTGACCCGGCTTTGGTTTCTGTGACCCGGCTTTGGCTACTGCGACCCAGCTTTGGTTAATGTGATCCGGCTTTGGTTTATGTGATCCAGCATTGGTTTGTGTGACCCGGCTTTGGTTTGTGTGACCCGGCTTTGGTTTCTGTGACCCGGCTTTGGCTACTGCGACCCAGCTTTGGTTAATGTGATCCGGCTTTGGTTTATGTGATCCAGCATTGGTTTGTGTGACCCGGCTTTCGTTTTTGTAACCAGGCTTTGGTTTATGTGACCCGGCTTTGGTTTGTGTGATCCAGCTCTGGTTTCTGTGATCCAGCTTTGGTTAATGTGACCCTGCTTTGGTTTCTTTGACCCGGCTTTGGTTGATGTGTCCCGGCTTTGGTTTCTGTTACCCGGCTTTGGTTTCTGCAACCCGGCTTTGGTGTACGTGACCCGGCTATGGTCGTTGTGAACCGGCTTTGGTTTATGTGTCCCGGCTTTGATTTATGTGACCCGGCTTTGGTTGCTGTGACCCCGATTTGGTTTTTGTGATCCGACTTTTGTTGCTGTGACCCAACTTTTGTTTGTGTGACCCGGCTTTGGTTTCTGTGACCCGCCTTTGGTTTTTGTGACCCGGCTTTGGTTTCTGTGACCCGGCTTTGGTTTCTGTGACCCGGTTTGGTTTATGTCACCCAACTTTGGTTTTTGTAATCTAGCTTTGGTTTCTGTGACCCAGTTTTGGCTTCTGTGACCCGGCTTTGGTTTCTGTGACTCGTCTTTGGTTTATGGGACCCGACTTTAGACCCTGTGTGACCCAGCTTTGGTTCATGTGACCTGGCTTTGGTTTCTGTGATCCGGTTTTGGTTTCTGTAATCCGGCTCTGGTTTTCTGTGACCCGGCTTTGGTTTTTGTGACCCGGCTTTTGTTTCTGTGACTCCTCTTTGGTTTCTGTTACCCGGCTTTTGGACCCTCTGTGACCCGGCTTTGGTTTCTTTGACCTGGCTTTGGTTTTTTGTGACCCGGCTTTGGTCTATGTGACCCGGCTTTGGTTTCTTTGACACAGCTTTGGTTTATGTGACCCAGCTTTGGACCCTCTGTGACCCGGCTTTGGTTTTTGTGACCAGGCTTTGGTTTGTGTGACCCGGCTTTGGTTTGTGTGACTCGGCTTTGGTTTATGTGACCCGGCTTTGGTTTCTGTGACCCGGCTTTGGTTTTTGTGACCCGGTGTTGGTTTCTGTGACCCGTCTTTGGTTTATGTGACCCGGCTTTGGTTTCAGTGTCCCGGCTTTGGTTTCTGTGATTCGGCTTTGGTTTCTGTGACCCGTTTCTGGTTTCCGTAACCCGGCTATTGTTCATGTGACCCGGCTTTGGTTTCTATGACCCGGTTTTGGTTTATGTGACCTGGCTCTGGTTTCCATGACCCGGCTTTGGTTTCTGTGACCCGGCTTTAGTTTCTATGACCCGGCTTTGGTTTCTCTGACCCGGCTTTGGTTTCTATGACCCGGCCTTGGTTCTTGTGACCCGGCTTTGGTTTCTGTGACCCGGCTTTAGTTTCTATGACCCGGCTTTGGTTTCTCTGACCCGGCTTTGGTTTCTATGACCCGGCCTTGGTTCTTGTGATCCGGCTTTGGTTTCTGTGACTTGGCTTTGGTTTCTGTGACCCATCTTTTGTGTGTAAGACCCGGCTTTTAGTTTATATGACCCGGCTTTAGTTTATGTGACCACGCTTTGGTTTCAGTGACCCGGCTTTGGATTCAGTGACCCGGCTTTGGTTTCTCTGACCTGGCTTTGGTTTCTATGACCCGGCTTTGGTTTCTGTGACCCGGCTTTGGTTCATGTGACCCGGCTCTGGTTTCTGTGACCGGCTTTGGTTTCTGTGACTCGGATTTGGATTTTGTGACCGGGCTTTGCTTCATGTGATCAGGCTTTGCTTTCTGTGACCCGGCATTGGTTTCAGTGACCCGGCTTTGGTTTCTGTGACCCGGCTTTGGTTTATGTGACCCGGCTTTGGTTCCTCTGACCCGGCTTTGGTTTATGTGACCCGACTTTAGTTTATGTGACCCGGCTCTGGTTTCTGTGACCCGGTTTTGGTTTCCGTGACCCCGCTTTGGTTTCTGTGACCCGGCATTGGTTTTTGTGGCCCGGTTTTGGTTGCAGTGACCCAGCTTTGGTTTCTGTGACCCGGCTTTGGTTCCAGTGACCCGGCTTTGGTTTCTATGACTCGGCTTTGGTTTTATGACGTCGCCTTGGTTTTTGTGACCTGGCTTTGTTTTCAGGGACCCAGCTTTGGTTTCTGTGACCTGGTTTTGGTTTATGTGGCCTGGCATTAGTTTCTGTGATCCCGCTTTGGTTTTTGTGACGTGGCTTTGGTTTTGTATGACCCGGCTTTGGTTCTGTGACCTGGCCTTGGTTGCTGGAACCCGGCTTTGGTTTATATGATCTGGATTTGGATTATGTGACCCGGCTTTGGTCTCAGTGACCCGGCTTTGGTCTCTATGACCGGGCTTTGGTTTATGTGCTCCGGATTTGGTTCGTTGACCCGGCTTTTGTTTCTGTTACCCCGCCTTGGTTTATGTGATCCGGCTTTGGTTTCTGTGAACCGGCTTTGGTTTCTGTGACCTGGCTTTGGTTTCTGTGACCCGGCTTTGGTTTATTTAATCCGGCTTTGGTTTCTCTGACCCGCCTTTGGTTTCTGTGACCCGTTTTTGGTTTATGTGACTCGTCTTTGGTTTCTGTGACCCGGTTTTGGACCCTGTGTGACCCGGCTTTGGTTTCTCTGACCCGGCTTTGGTTTTCCGTGACCCAGCTTTGGTTTCTGTAATCCGGCTTTGGTTTCTGTGACCCGGCTTTGGTTTCTCTGACCCGGCTTTGGTTTTCCGTGACCCAGCTTTGGTTTCTGTAATCCGGCTTTGGTTTCTGTGACCCGGCTTTGGTTTATGTGACTCGGATTTGGTTTCTGTGACTCGTCTTTGGGTTCTGTGACTCGGCTTTGGACCCTCTGTGACCCGGCTTTGGTTTCCGTGACCCGGCTTTAGTTTCTGTGAACCGGCTTTGGTTTATGTACTTCCGCTTTGGTTTATGTGACCCCGCTTTGGTTTATGTGACCCGGCTTTGGTTTTTGTGACTCGTCTTTGGTTTCTGTGACCCTGCTTTGGATCCTATGTGGCCCGGCTTTGGTTTATGTGACCCGGCTATGGTTTATGTGACCCGGCTTTGGTTTTTGTAATCCGGCTTTCGATTTTGTGACCCGGCTTTGGTTTGTGTGACCCGGCTCTGGTTTCTGTAATCCGGCTTTGGTTTCTGTGACCCGGCTTTGGTTTATGTGACCGGGCTTTCGTTTATGTGACTCGTCTTTGGTTTCTGTGACCCGGCTTTGGACCCGCTGTGACCCGGCTTTGGTTTCTGTGACTTGGCTTTGGTTTCTGTGACCCGGCTTTGGTTTCTGTGACCCGGCTTTGGTCCTTGTGATCCGACTTTAGTTTGGAGTAATAAGGGATCAAGAAGGGCGCAACTAGGGCGCAACTAGGGTGCAACTAGTGTGCAACTAGGACGTACATAGGACGCAAGTAAGGTGGAACTATGGTGCAACTAGGGCGCAAGTAGGGCGCAAGTAGGGCGGAAGTAGGGCGCAGCTAGGATGCAGCTACGGCACAACTAGGTCGCAACTAGGGCGCAACTAGGGTGCAACTAGTGTGCAAGTTGGGTGCAACTATGACGCAACTAAGGCGCAACTAGGGCGCCAGTAGGGCGCAACCAGAGCACAACTAGGGTGCAACTAGGTTGCAACTAGGGCGCAAGTAGGGTGCAACTAGGGCGCAACTAGGGCGCAAGCAGTGCACAACTAGGGCGCAACTATGGCGCAACTAGGGTGCAACTAGTGCGCAAGTTTGGCGCAACTAAGGCGCTACCAAGGCATAACAAGATGCAAGTAGGGCATAAGTAGGACGCAACCAGCGTGCAACTAGGGCACAACTAGAGTGTAGCTGGTGCCCAACTAAGGCACAACTAGGGCGCAAGTAGGATGCCAATAGGGCGCAAGTAGGGTGCAATAAGGGCGCAAGTATGGTACAGCTATGGTGAAACTAGGGCACAACTAGGGCGTAGCTAAGGTACAATAAGGGCGCATCTAGGACGCAACTAGGACGCAACTAAGGCGCAACTATGGCGCAACTAGGGCACAACTAAGGAGTAACTAAGGTGCAAGTAGGGTAAAAGTAGGACGCAATTAGGGCGCAACTAGGGTACAACTAGGGCGTAGCTAGTGCCCAACTGAGGCGCAAGTAGGGCGCAAGTAGGACGCAAGTAGGGCACAAGTAGGGTGCAACAAGTGTGCAACTAGGGCGCAACTAGGGCACAACTAGGGCGCAACTAGGGTGGAACTAGGGCGCAATTAGGACGCAACTAGGGCGCAACTATGGTGCAACCAGGGCGCAACTATGGCGCAACTAGGGCGCAACTAGGGCGCAACTAAGGCGCAACTAGGGTCCAACTAAGGCGCAACTAGGGGGCAACTAGAGTGCAACTAGGGCGCAACTAGGGCACAACTAGGGCTCAACTAGGACGCAACTAGGTCGCAACTAGGGTGCAACTAGGGCGCAACTAGGGCGCAACTAGGGCGCAACTAGGGCGCAACTAGGACACAACTAGTGTGCAACCAGGGTGCAACTAGGGCGCAACTAGGACGCAACTAGGTCGCAACTAGGGTGCAACTAGGGCGCAACTAGGGCGCAACTAGGGCGCAACTAGGGCGCAACTAGGACACAACTAGTGTGCAACCAGGGTGCAACCAGGGCGCAACTGGGGCACAACTAGGGTACAACTAGGACGCAACTAGGGCGCAACTAGGGTGCAACTGGGGCGCAACTAGGGCGCCACTAGGGCGCAACTAGGGTGCAACTAGGGCGCAAGTAGGATGCAAGTAACACGCAACTAGGGTGCAACTAGGGCACAACTAGGGCGTAGCTAGTGTCAAACTAAGGTGCAACTATGGCCCAAGAAGGGTGCCAGTAGGGCGTAGGTATGGTGCAATAAGGGCACAATAATGGCGCAACTAGGGTGCAACTAAGGCACAACTAGGACGCGACTAGGACGCAACTAGGGCGCAACTAGGGCGCCAGTAGGGCGCAAGTAAGGCGCAAGTAGGGCACAACTAGGCCACGACTAAGGAGCAACTAGGGCGCAACTAGGGTGCAACTAGGGCGCAACTAGGGCGCAACTAGGATGCAACTAGGGCGCAACTAAGGCGCAAATAGGGCGCAACTACGGGTGATAGTGAGTCCAAAATGCCGAGTCTAGCTTTGGACTTGGACTTGCAAGTCCGAGTCCAGTCCTGGACTTGGACTTGCGAGTCCAAGTCCAGGACTCGCGAGTCCAATGGGACTTGGACTTGCGAGTCCTGGAGTACAACACAGCAAGGTTGGAGCTTATGCCTCATTCTTTCCTCCAGGCATGCATTACATTGCCATGTTTCATCCATCTATGTCCTGTTCTAGGTCAGATTGCCTCATAACTCGATGCCATCTATTGCATTTGTGGGCAATTTTAGAACGTCATGGACTCAAGACAAGACTTGTGAGTCCGAGTCCAGGCTCAATGACAGACTCGGACTTGCGAGTCCGAGTCTGGACTGGGAATCCCGAGTCTCTCAAGCCGAGTCTCCTGGACTTTGTATCACCCTTAGGCGCAACTAGGGCGCAACTAGGACGCAAATTGGGTGCAACTTGGGCACATCTAGGGCGCAACTAGGGCGCAATGAGGGTGCAACAAGCGCGCAACGAGGGCGCAACGAGGGTGTAACTAGGGCGCAACTAGGGTGTAACTATGGCAGAACTAGGACGCAACTAGGGTGCAACTAGGGTGCAACAAGTGTGCGAGTTGGCCGCAACTAGGGCGCAACTATTTCGCAACTAGGGTGCAACTAGGGCGCAACTAGGACGCAACTAGGACACAACTAGGGGACAACTAGGGCGTAGTTAGTGCCCAACTTAGGCGCAACTAGGACGCAAGTAGGCGCCAGTAGGGCGCAATAATGGTGCAACGAGGGTGCAAGTAGGGCGTAACTATGGTCCAACTAGGGTGCAACTATGACGTAACTAGGGCGCAACTAGGACGCACCTAGGGCACAACTAGGGCGCAACTAGTGCGCAACTATGATGCAACTAGGGTGCAGCTGGGGCGCAACTAGGGCGAAACTAGGGCGCGACTAGGGCGCGACTAGGGTGCGACTTGGGCGCAGCTAGGGTGCAACTAGGGAGCAATCGGGGCGCAACCAGGGCGCAACTAGGGCGCAAATAGGGTGCAACTAGGGCGCAACTGGGGCGCAACCAGGGCAAAACCAGGGCGCAACTAGGGCAAAACTAGGGCACCACTAGGGCGCAACTATGGTGCAACTAGTGTACAAGTTGGGCGCAACTAAAGCGCAACTAAGGCGCAACTAGCACACAAGTAGGGCACAAGTAGGACACAACTAGGGCGCAACTAGGGCATAACTAGGGCGTAGCTAGTGCCCAACTAGGGCACAACTACGGCGCAAGTAGGGTGCCAGTAGGGCACAAGTAGGGTAAGATAAAGGCGCAATTAGGGTGCAAATAGGGCGCAACTAGGGCGCAACTAGGGCGCGACTAGGGCGCGACTAGGGCGCAACTAGGGCGCAACTAGGATGCAACTATGGCACAACTAGGGCGCAACTAGGCCGCAACTATGGTGCAACTAGGGCGCAAGTAGGACGCAAGTAAGGTGCAAGTAGGCCCAGCCTACGTTTGAGTGACCCGGCTTTGGTTTATGTGACCCGGCTTTGGTTTCTATGACCCAACTTTGGTTTCTGTGACCCGGCTCTGGGTTATGTGACCCGGCCTTGGTTTCAGTGACCCGGCTTTGATTTCTCTAACCCGGCATTCGTTTGTGTGGCCCAGCTTTGGTTTCTGTGATCCGGCTTTTGTTTATCCAACTTTGGTTTCTTTGACTCGGCTTTGCTTTCTGTGACCCGTCCTTGGTTTCTATGACCCGGCTTTCGCTTATGTGACCCGGCTTTGGTTTCTATGACCCGACTTTGGTTTGTGTGACCCGGCTTTGGTTTATGTGACCCGACTTTGGTTTATGTGACCTGGCGTTAGTTCCTGTGACCCGGTTTTGGTTTCTGTGACCTGGCTTTGGTTTATGGGACCCGGCTTTGGTTGCTATGACCCGGGTTTGGTTTTTGTGACCTGGCTTTTGTTTGTGTGACCCGGCTTTGGCTTCTTTGACCCGGCTTTGTCTAACCCGGCTTTGGTTTCCTTGACCCAGCTTTGGTTTCTGTGACCTGGCTTTGGTTTATGTGACCTGGCTTTAGTTTATGTGATCGGGCTTTGGTTTCTGTTACCTGGCTTTCGTTTCTTTGACCTGGCTTTGGTTTTTGTGACACTGGTTTGGTTTCTGTGACCCAACTTTGGTTCCTGTGACCCGGTTTTGGTTTATGTGACCCGTCTTTGTTTTTTATGACCCGGCTTTGGTTTCTGTGACCCGGCTTTGGTTTCTCTGACCCAGTTTGGTTTATGCGACCCGGCTTTGGTTTCTGTGATCCGATTTGGGTATCTGTGACCCGGCTTTGGTTCATGTGACCGGCTTAGGTTTCTGTGACCCAGCTTTGGTTTCTGTTACCGGGCTTTGGTTTGCTAGTTCCGGCTTGGGTTTGTGAATCCAGGCTTTGGTTTATGTGACCCGCATTTGGTTTTGGTGACTCGGCTTTGGTTTCTGTGACCCGGCTTTGGTTTCTGTACCCCGGCTTTGGTCTCGTGACCCGGCATTGGGTTTTGTGACCCGGCTTTGGTTACTGTGACCCGTCTTTGGTTTCTCTGACCCTGCTTTGGTTTCTGTGGCCCGGCTTTGGTTTTTGTGACCCAGTTTTATTTCATGTGACCCGGCTTTGGGTAATCTGACCCAGCTTTGGTTTCTTTGCCCTAGCTTTGGTTCTCTATACCAGCTTTGGTTTACCCAGCTTTGGTTTCTTTGACCCGGCTTTGGTTTATGTGACCCATCTTTGGTTTTTATGACCCGGATTTGTTTCTGTGATCCGGCTTTGGTTTGTGTGACCCGGCTTTGGTTTCTGTGACCCAGCTTTGGTTTATGGGACTGTTTTTTGTTCCTGTGACCCTGCATTGGTTATTGCGACCGGCTTTGCTTTCTGTGCCTCGGCGTTGGTTTATGTGACCTTGCTTTGATTTATGTGACCTGGCTTTGGTTTATGGGACCGTTTTTGGTTCTTGTGACTCAGCTTTGGTTGTTGTGACCCGGCTTTGCTTTCTGTGACTCGACTTTGGCTTTTGTTACCCGGCTTTCTCTGACCCGGCTATGGTTTATGTGACCCGGCTTTGGTTTATGTGACCCGGCTTTGGTTTTTGTGGCCTGGCTTTGGTTTTTGTGACCCAGCTTTGGTTTATGTGACCCAGCTTTGATTTCTTTGACCCGGTTTTTGTTTATGTAACCCGGCTTTGGTTTCTATGAGCCGGCTTTGGTTTCTGTGACCCGGCTTTGGTTGCTATGACCCGGCATTGGTTTCTGTGACCCGGCTTTGGTTTATGTGACCCGGCATTGGTTTATGTAACTCGACTTTGGTTGCTGTGACCTGGCTGTGGTTCCTTTGATCCGGCTTTGGTTTCTGTGACCTGGCTTTGGTTTCTGTGACCCAGCTTTGGTTTGTGTGACGAGGATTTGGTTTTCTGTGACCCGGCTTTGGTTTCTCCGACTCGGCTTTGGTTTATGTGACCCGGCTTTGGTTTCTGTGACCTGGCTTTGGTTACTGTGACCCGGCTTTGGTTTCTGTGACCCTGATTTGGTTTCTGTGACCTGGATTTGGTGTGTGACCCGGCTTTGGTTCTGTGACCTGGCTTTGGTTGCTGTGACCCGGCTTTGGTTTCTGCAATCCGGCTTTTGATTCAGTGACCCGGCTTTGGTTTTTGTGACCCGGCTTTGGTTCCTATGTCCGGACTTTGGTTTTTGTGCTCCGGCTTTGGTTTGTTGTCCCGGCTTTGGTTTTGTGACCCGGCTTTGGTCTTGGCTGATCCGGCGTTTGTTTCTGTGACCTGGCTTTGGTGTCTGTGATCCTGCTTTGGTTTATGTGACCCGGCTTTGGTTTATGTGACCCGGCTTTGGTTTCTGTGTCCCGGCTTTGGTTTATGTGACTTGACTCTGGTTTCTGTGACCCGGCTTTGGTTTTTGCGAACCGGCTTTGGTTTCCGTGCCCTTGTTGGAGTAATGGCCCTCCCCATGGCAGGAGTGACTCCAAAAAGGAACACCAAAAAGACAAGACATAGTGGTTTAGTGGGTAATGGTGTCCACCTCTAGAGGCAGGGGCCCGGGTTCAAGTCCCACGAAATGAAATTCTGCCCTGCCTTAATGGAGGTGGAAAATAGATGCCATGAAGCTAGCTCAACCTCTGGAGTTCCTCTTTAAGTTTATAGAAGGCCAGGTGAGGGTCCAGGGAGGTGGCACACCTTCTAGAAGGGGTGACTTGTCCTACAAGGCATCTAGAGGTGTCTTGGTCTTCTGGACACCTTCCCTCCTACTAGAAGCAAGCTGAGGAACATAGGAAGGGGCAGAAGCTTCTAGAGGAGGGAAGGGATGCCTTCCTAGGTGGGAAAACGACAGCCTACCAAGGGCCACTATAGAAGCCATAGAATCTGCTAGGAAGCTTCAAATCTGGCATGCTTTGGTGTTCTGGAAAGCTTATATCAGTGGCTATAAAATTCCACTGCTTGTGAGCCTTGATCAAGTATTCATTCCCAGTTAATTGAGGCCAAAACTGTTTCCACACTCTCTGACTAGTTTTGTGCCATCCTTGGAACGAGTTGCCTCCACAGTTTTAGTCTCTCCAAAAACAGTTGGTGGTGTGAACCAGCCATTGGTAGGGACCCTCCAGGGTGCACACTCACCCTCAGGCCAACAAAGGGTTATGGACCCACGCCTCTATGGGGCTCAAAGCCAGCTTGATTTCACGCTTCCAACAGCGAGACATGGCAACCAGCGAGCAAGAGAGCAGCCGCGCTGTCCTTAAGTTTGATGGGACAGGCTTCGCCTTGTGGAGGTGGCAGTTTGAGGTCTTCCTCAACGACAAGGGACTGCTTGAGCTTGTAAAAGTTGATAAGACTGCTCCGCCGGAGACTGCAACAGCTGAGGTGAAGGAGGCATATAATTTCAATATGTCACAGATCATGACCACAGTATTTCAATATGGGTAGTCAATGTTGACCAACCATAACACGAGTCACAAACGGTCAAGAAAGGAAACAATGCTATGGGAATATCGGTCCTCAACTACCAATAACAAAGACCTCCAGTTAGTAGTAGCACGGTGTGACTACCATGCACAATGACCGACCAAAGGAGGCATATGTCCTGCCTTTGACCCAAGAAATCCGCTCTGTGTGGTCAACGTTGACAATAATACAAGTCATAAATGGTGAGAGGGGGAAAACATTGTTTGGGAACACCAAGTATCAAATAGCAAGCACAAGGGGCTTCAATACGCGGTGGCACGGTGTGGAGACCATGCACGATGACCAACCAAAGTAGGCATATGTTACTGATCATGCCCAAATAATGTCACTAAGTATGGTAAACTTTGACAACTCATAACACGAGTCACAAATGGCAAGGGTAGTAGATAATGGTTTGTGAATACTAGGTATTGACTAGCAAGTACAAATACCTTCAATATGTAGTGACACAATGTGGCTTCAATGCATAGTAAGCAACCAAAGTATGCATATGTCACTAACCATGACTAACAAATTTCACTTCATGTGCTCAACATTGAAAACGCATAACAAGAGTCACAAATGGTCAGAGGGGAAAACAATGGGTTGGGAACACTAGTTATCAACGACCTTCAACAAGCAGTGGCACGGTATGGCTAGCGTGCACACTTGCCAACCAAAGGATGCATACGTCACTGACTATGACCGAATACGTCCACTATGTGTGGTCAACATTGACAACACATAACACGAGTCACAAATGGTCAGAGGGAGAGACAATGGGTTGGGAAGCCTATGTATTGACTAGAAAGTACAAAGAACTTCAATACGCATTTACATGCACTTACACGCAATTACATGCACTTACACGCAGTTACACGCACTTACACGCACATACACACACTTGCGTGTACTTACACGCACTTACACACACTTACACACACGTACACACACTTACACGTACTTACACAGTGTTCCACATACTTACACGCACCTACACGCACTTACACACACTTCCACACACTTACATGCACTTGCACGCACTTGTACGCACTTACACATACTTACACGCACTTACACGCACTTACACGCACTTACACGTACTTATACGCACTTACATGCACTTACACACGCTTACACGCACTTACATGCACTTACACATACTTACACAAACTTACACACACTTACACGCACTTACATGTACTTACACGCACTTACAAGAACTTACATGCAAATACACCCACTTACACGCAGTTACACACACTTACACATACATACACACACTTACACACACTTACACGCACTTACACGCACTTGCACGCACTTACATGCACTTACACACACTTTCATGCACTTACACGCAGTTATACGCACTTATACGCACTTATACGCACTTATACGCATTTACGCACTTACACGCACTTACACGCACGTACACGTACTTACACGTACATACACGTACTTACACGCACTTACACATACTTACACGCACTTACACGTACTTACACGTACTTACACACACTAACACGCACTTATACGTACTTCCACGTACTTACACGTACTTACACGCACTTACACGCACTTACACGCACTTATACATACTTGCACACACTTACACGTACTTACACGCACTTACATACACTTACACGTACTTACACACAGTTAATTGCACTTACACGCACTTACATGCACTTACACAAATTTACACGCATTTACACGCACTTACAGGTACCTACACGCACTTACAAACACTTAAACGTACTTACACGCACTTGAATGTTGCTCTCCTTGTTCGTTGTAGGAGCCCTACAACGACAACGTAGCAACGTTCTACAACATTGTTCCTACGTTGTGTTGTAGGGTTAATAGTGACCCTGGGTTGCCGATAACGGGCATTTTGCCACACACACCTGATACCCCCAATCTTGCCGCGCCTCTAACTATCTCCGCGCAGTCAGAATTCCGCGCAGCATGTGGAACACGCACTTTCCACTACCTTCATAATTCTACCCAGGAATGTAGCGGAATCACCAAAACCCTAGCTACTATCTGTTCTGCGGACCAGAGACTTGAGTCTTTCTGCACGAAACTCACCGACGAGTGACACTCCACGGTCCGCTCCTTGCTACACGGGAGTCGCCACCGCGTGGCTTCCAGCTCCTCTCTACGGAACCCTCGTTCCGCGGACATGTGCAAGCAAAGGCACCATCGGCAGCTCACTTCGCTCGGACTTTTGGCTCCCCGCGCACACAACCCCGTGGTCCACGAACAGTGATCCAAGAGCTACGGAAGGCGCGGAGACAGTGGAACAATGAGCAATGAGAGCGGTTGAATGCTTTAGATGAATCTTTGGCAGAATAGGAAGCGGAATCTTGCTCAGGAAGCATGGAAGACTGAGTTGCACTTGCGCTACTACGACTGAGCTCCTTTTCTATCTGGGACTTTGCACGGTATGTCTACATGCCGTTGGTCTCGTCCCACACTCAGTATCCTCCTTCCTCCTATTATGACTCCACGCGGTGCGACTAGGCACCGTGGGTCTCGTCCTCAGTCACCCACACACGCATAGTACATCCTCTATTGATCACCTTCTTCATCCGCGGCTTGTGCACGCAGTTCTTTGTGTTTTTCCTTGAATTTTTCATCTTCTGCGGTGCGCCTTCCAGGGCTCCTCCGTGATTGATGCCCGATTGCTTGCGCTGATTGGATGTTCTCTCCCCTCATTACTCAGCTCTTCCGCTAATCTATCTGTACCCTACCAGTGTTTGCGGATCTTCCCGCGGCTTGTCCCTGTTCTCCTTGTATCACGGATTCCCCGCCACTACTTCCCGCCTGTTTCCTGAGTCAGGGGAACCGCCCCAGGTAATTGTGCTAACCTGCGGCGGCTATCTTGTTAGAAACTCCGGTCCTTGTTGCCACTGGATCCGTGCTACCCCTCGCTCAACCGCGTCCGCGCGAGCCAGCGTTCCATGCGCTGATCGTAGTCTGCCCCCTTCCTCCTCCGCGGATGGTTCCTCCTACAGAGCTGCGGCCGGATTCTCCTTGACACTGATGCCCCACCCCCCCTTTTTTTTCATGACTCTGTCCCCAGAGTCGATCAGCGAGTTTTCTTCTTGAAGTATTTGCGGGCCTCGGACGTTCCTGTTCCTGGCAGGGCCTGCAGTATTTCTCCACTGTTCATCCTGTCCGCTGAAGCTTCTCCGCGCACTCGTCGTGGACGAATAGTCTGCATCCTTCACACCGCACCCCTATTATGGGTGCGTTGACCAGCTGTTTGCATGAGGAACAGTGTGGCCCGCGTTCGTACTTCTTTCAGCTCAAACACCGGTAGATTTTCATGCCCTCTCTACTCCGCCCCACCTCCTCGGAGCAGGACTCATGCGCAAATCATCCGTAGTGTTTGCAGCGATACACTGTCCCCTCCAGCCGACCAAAACTGTTGTCTCCAGTGCAGATGCGCTTGTTGGAAAACTTCCATTTGATTCTCCGCGGCTTGCTGCGACAACTGTTGCAAGTCCAGATGCCTTCCTTTCCGCGCTCTCCACACCGCAAGTGACACATAGTCTTGCACATTCCACAGGGTTTGCCAAACTCACTCAGATCCGCGTCGCACCCCGCGCAGAGTGGGGCCAGGTTTCAATGGAATAGGACAGCGAAGCCCCTCCTTCCTCGACTGCCACTCCCACGCATTTGTGGCACTGCCCCGCCCAAACGGAGTTCCCTGTCACCAGGCAACCCTGATGGGCCAATCGATTGCAGTGGGTGCAGTTTGTACCCTCGCTGACGACCTTGATGCAGGTGGGACAGTTTTCCGCGGCAGTTCTGGGTGTGTCCTGCTCTTACTCGTCCTCCGAATCCACCTCCTCCCCTTTTGCAGTCATCAGCGGCGGCTTCCGCACCCCGCGCTGGTGCTCAATCTCTTGGCGGCACCGCCTGCACCTTCCTGGTCCGCTTCGTTCTCCTCTGGTATTCCGCGCCTTCTCCATGCATCTTTCACATATCCTTCGATGGCAGCCTTCGCAAACCTGCACCTGCCTACCCCAGCGGTGCCCGCATTGGGCGCACGTCTGACGCTCCTTCTCCTTCTCAGCCTGCTCCGCCGCCGCCATCCAACCCTCTTCTTGCCACCACCGCATGGTAGCCCCTGTGGCCGTGCGAGGCCCTTGCCGTGCCTCTGCCTCCTCCTTCTCTCCCGCCTCCTCTTCCTCCTCTTCTTCTCGGTCCCATCTTCCTCCTGCCCATCCTTCCCCAGAGTCTAGGCCAGCTCCGTCGTCCACTTCCTTCTTCCGCTCTGCCTCCTCTTCTCGGCCCTCCTTGATGCACCGCAGACAGGTGGGATTCCGCCCAATGCAGCTCTTCGCCAGGCCCTGGTGCGCAGGCTGGCCGCAGACGCGGCATACGACTTTCAAGAGTTGTGTGTCGGGCAGGTTTTCTCCACACACCACGCAGGGGTCCGTGTAGGTGAGCAGGGTGCAAGGGCTCATGGGAGCAATCCTTCGCGGAGTGGCGGCGGACACCCCTGGGGTCATCTCTCCGCTGCCTGTCTGCAGTGATTCGGACTGTTCTTGCCGCTCTCACTGCTCCTGTTGTTCCTGTTGCTGTTCCCGCTATTCTTGCTGCTCCTGCTGCTAAACCCTGCTGTCCCGTTGGCCTCCCACCTGTGGACACTTCATGCACATCAGAACCATCCGGTTCCTCCTCCTGCGGCTCCTGGCTCCACGCCTCCTCCTGCTCTGACACGTGCGCTTCGCACCGCTCTAACACCTCCTTTGCGCGCCATCCCCTCGCACCTTTGCGTTCCTGAAGTGGGGGACGTACCCCTCCTGTTCCTGGTATGTGTGTGTGCCAGGCCGGGGGCAGCAGAACAAACTCGGTGGCGGGATAGCTCCACTCGCTGAACCCATCTGGCCCTTCCAACCAAACGTGTCCCACGTCAACGGTAGCCACGTGGTACACCTCCCGCGCATCCTCTGCTTCACGCCCCGCACCCGGGAATGGACGAAGGTAAACCAAATTTCCTTCCTCGATGGGCCCGTGGTTGAGGCGGCGATTGGCGGTGTCGCATCCGCGCCAGGCTGAGACGGAGGCCCGGAGCCGTGCCTCTGCTGTTACTGCGGCAGTTTTTTGGCACTGCATAGGATGCCACTCCTGCACCTCCTTGTCCCTTGCCTCCTCCCGTTCCTCCTCCGCACTGTCTTCCTCCTGCTGCTCTGGGTCGAGTGGAAGCCGCAGAGGTGGTTGCGGCATGCCCAACGCCGCGCGTGGGGGTTGTCCGAAGAGGAGGGCGTGGGGCGAGAATGACGTGGCACGGCTGGGGTGATGTTGATGAAGTGGGCGGTCTGTGAGGCGATCATTCACCGCATCTCCGCGGCGGAAGCAATGGGTCCACGGAAGGTTGCTTACGTGGACTAGTAGATATGCGGAGAAGGTCTTGCTAGGAATTAATGAACACGGGAAGGTCCGCGCGGAAAGCTGGCTCCCGCGATGAGGTTGCGGTAGAGCGTGGGGTGGCGCGGAATTCGATGGCGGTGGCGGGAAAATGGCCCGGCGGGAAAGACCGCGGCGAAAAGGGAACAAGAGGTGAACTGTGGAAAGGTGGAAAGCGAAGCTGAAGCGTTGGACGTGCGAGACATCCGCCGTCTGAACCGGATGACAAGAGAAAAGCGGCAGGAGCACGACCAATCAGAACACAAGGATGGCAGCGGTGATCAAGGAGGAAGGCCGGGAAGACGTATCGCAGAGGCAGAAGATTCAAAGAAGAACACAAAGAACCGCATGCACGAGCGGCGGATGAAGGAGACGATGAGCAGAAGATAGACAGTGTGTGTGTGTGTGTGGACAAGACCCGCGGTGCGTAGCCGCACCGTGTAGAGTCCAAGTAGGGGGAAGTAGGATAGTGGAAGAGGGATGAGACCGACAGTGTGTAGACACGCTATGCGGAATCCTGAGTAGAAAAGGGCCTGGCTAACAGTAGCACAAGTGTAACTCACACTTGCTCACTTTCCTAAGTGATCCATGTGCTCTGCATCCAGCTTTATCGAAGACATTTACCCACTCTCACTTCTGTGCTCCGCCCATTGCCCTCCTGTCCTCAATTGCCCGCGGAGCTCGGTCCGCAGACCAAGGGGTCAAGTGCATGAAGGACCAATAATCCGAGCAAGGTGAGCTGCCGGCGGTGTCCCTTGCTTACACACGTCCGCAGAATGAGGTTCCCGTGGAGAGGAGTCGGACGCCACAAGGTGGTGGACTTCCGTGTGGTAAGAAGAGGACCGCGGAGCGTCACCCACCGGTGAGGTGCCTACGCTGAGGCTCCATGGCTGTGGTCCGCGGATAGCGGATAGTAACCTGATGCGCACCTGAGGATTAGCGGTAGTGGTGAAGTACCTGTTCAGCGGATCAGCGCGGAGTAGTGCCATCCGCGGAGAGAGACAAGGACGCGGCAAAATTTGGGGTATCAGTGTCATGGTGCGGTGAGCATGGATGGTTATATTCTCCTTGCCAGAAAGACTGCACGCGACCTTCATATCAGCCGTTTATGTCGGCAACCAGCTTCGTGCATCAGGACGTCGGACGACGGCAGCAGCGGTCATACACGCGGTGCTTCCTGCCACGACGACCCGCAACTTGCGAGGGAAGTAGGGACTCCTCTTCAGTTCTATCCCGCGCGCCAGTCAGCTCCTCACCAGGCCCCGATCCGCTCACCCAGCACCGATGGGTGACTGAGTGGCTGGAGCAGCTACACTGGTGCCGTATCATGGATCCACTAGGCGAACATGCGGAGGTGGAGAGCGTCCACAGCTCCGACACCCATCGCTCGGGGCAACGTCAGCCGGGACAAGCAGGTCAGCAGAGTGTGCCATCTGGGGCACAGTGGTTCTCCGACGCACCACCCTCGTTGGAGGAATTCCCCGATGGTGGAGAACTCAAGGCCTATCGCGGATTAGTGTATCGGCCCCGTGGCGGGCATCAGCAGCAGATAACTAGCGGAATGCAATTACAGTCTGCACTACTGCCAGCTCATCCGCAAACCTTACCGCTGAGCCCCGAGGGTTCAGGGATCCACAAGGCACCGACACCGGACGAACAACGGATCTCGGCGTAGCAGCAGCCGGTGGGATGCCCCGCCCCTCCTCTGGGGATGTCACTGAACATGAACCAGCCGCACCAGGTGGTTGGGGTAGCCCTGGGAGTCCCGACCGTGGAATCCCCCGTGCACGGCCTGCAACAGCAGCATACAACTTCATCGGAACGAACCACGGGGAATACGCAGATGGGAATGCCCGTATCCACACAGGCATCAGGGGCCGCACAGCCACCGGTGTACCAATTTCCCACGAGTCAGACCCCTCCGACTATGGGGATGGTTGTCACGGGGGCATCCGCGTAACTCCAGGCAAGTGGAATAGCCCGGCCACCGATGTACCCACATCAGTTGCCCGAGGGGGGACAGGTGGGGATGACGCCGCAGCTCCCTGCATCCGGGTTGGCACAACCACAGACATCGCAGCCGAATCTGGTCGCTGTGCCAAGTGGGGTATCCTTGCAGCCACCTGCACCGGGTACGTCACCACAATAGCAGGTGATGCTGAGCGCTATGCGAGCGGGGGCTATGCTCAGACCGCCTGCAACGGGACCGCGGCAGCTAGCATATCTGCCACCACAGCTCACAATGGCGGCAGGGGTGATAGCAGGGCCCTCCATGGTCACGGAGCCGCCATAACAGATGCCCCAGCCCAGAGGCGGAGCCACCCATCAAGGAAATTCGGCCCTGCCTCCACCAACCGGGACCCAGCCAACGAGTCACCACCAGCAGACGGTCGGAGACGGAGCACAGTCGACGAATATGACGCAGCCTCCCGTGGTCACACAAGCACCATGGACACCCCAGACACAGCAAGAGATGGGTCCAGTGTCGGTTGGAACGGTGCCACACATGCTTGTGCCCAACATGATACCGCAACCGCCCATGCCCATGCTTGTGCCCCACATATCAGCAGCTCCACCAACAGCAGCCGTTTGGAACGATGCCAGTTGGGGCGGCCCACCAGGCCTCACTGCCAATGCCACAACAGACCGTATAGAGCCATTTGTACCTGCCCCCACAGCAGCTACAAGGGAATCCGCATCCAACCGCCAGTGTGGGACCGGCAATTCCCTTTCACACCTCAGCTGCGGTCCCACCGGCTCAGATGTATTGGGTACCGCGGACAGCGGCACCACCAGTGCAGGGGACTCAGGTCCCGCCGTCTAGGACAGCATTATTCTCAACACCCTATGTTGCCTCCACAACCACTCCCTCTTCCTGGTACATGGCTCCCCCTCCCACGCAAGCCAGTCTTCCCATGACCACGGGGCAACCCCGGATGCCGGCCCCTACGAGTGGATACTCCGCGGCTCCACCTGCCACCCTTCCGGCATCACATGCTGCGACTGCATTGACGACTAACCGCAGCATCGTGCCGTAGCTGCAATACATCCGCTTCGAGCCCGCCAACATTCCCCGGCTAGACTCCTTCAAGGGTGCCCTGGAGGAAGACCCCTGGGTCTGGCTTAAAGAAATCACCCTCTATGCTAGCATCAGCCGGATTCCGCCTGACCTATGCCTTGCCACCGTAGAACGTCATCTCCAAGGGGCAGCAGCGGACTGGTACAACGCACGAGCACCTTTCCCATCTTTCGAGGACTTTGGCAACACCCTCGTTGAGCGCTTGAAACACTTGACGAAAGAATAAGCACTATAGAAGATTGAGAAGGAGGTCATGCGCAAGGATGATGACATCCGCCGATTTCTGGATCAGTTCCTGACCTTGGCCTTAGTGGCCAAGAGTCCGCAGGGGGAAGGTCTGCCGCTGTGGATTTTGCTTCAAAACCTCATCCGCGCACTCCCAGACGAGATCAACAGTCTGATGATTGCTGACCGCGACCTGTCCCTCCAAGATGCGGTCCAGGACGCCACATCTATCTTCACCAGGAAGCAATCCACCCGACAATACCAGTGCAGGGATACCAATACACCCTCGCATGCACCTCCTCCACATCAGCAAAGGCCAAAAGCATGCTACACATGCCAGAGCCTGGAACACATCGCTCGAGACTGCCCTCAGAAGCGACAAGACCTCCGCGTCCCGATCCACCTGTCCACGATCCCATGATACAGTAGTGGCAGCAGTATTACAATCAGGCATGGCCAGGGCTACAACAGCAGCAGCAGGTGCAAGCTGGACGACACGCAACGAAAAATCCACCCCAAGCTGCCCCGAGCGGGCAGCGCATTGTGCCCAACCCACTGCCATCCGCGAACCCTGCAAGCAGGGCCCACAATGTAAAATTGGGATTACCAATGGCGGAAGACGAGACCAGAGAGGTACCTCCCACTACAAAAGAGATGAAACTCGTCGCGCAAGCCCAGAAAATGGGCCTGCGCGGATGGAACTTGCAGGAGGCAGTCAGAGTACAAAGGATCTGAGACGCAAGGCAGAGGCAGCGGAGGAGCGATTCCAGTAGGGAGTCGTTCACCGCACCGTTACACTAGAAAAGAAACGACAGGTGAAACCACCACTCCCGGTGGAAACGCAGCCGACTCCACCTTCATAGACGCCCGACACAGCTCCTACGATCGCGGAGAAAAGTACTGACACTGTCCAACGTCTCTTTACCACCCCCATTGCGGAAGTCAATTTCTTCGAGTTCCTCCGCATTCACCCCGAGCTTGCGCCGCGCCTGAAG
Organism: Penium margaritaceum; assembly: GCA_023375785.1. Lineage (NCBI taxonomy): Eukaryota > Viridiplantae > Streptophyta > Zygnematophyceae > Desmidiales > Peniaceae > Penium > Penium margaritaceum. Next base: position 128,322 of record SZWC01003221.1, read on the forward strand.
GAGGAGTTTGCTAGGGCCAATCAACGCCTCCGAGCAGTGGGCATCTCCCTCAACTGTGTCACGACCACATCCGGCACGATAAATACTCGTCGTGCGGTATCCGAGGCATCGTTGGCACTCAGCCTCGCAGAAGAGGAATGGGGATGGGCATCACAATCCTTGGAACCACCGCAACGGGACGACAATCACTACAAGATTGCCTGTTGTGTGGTTTGGATCTGTGGAAGGAAGTTCTTGGCCATTATCGACACGGGAGCCACTCACACCACCGTGGCGTTCCGCGTCCTTCTCGTGGTCGGCTGGGCAGACCGCACGCTCCCAACACGCCGCCTCTTCACCAACTTGGCGGGCGGGGTGGACTATGGAGACGGGAAGTTCGCGGCCTTCCCATGCAGGTGGGATCCCTTCATGAACCAGTGAACGTCCAATTTACGTGAGCGCGGACGTATGACGTGCTCCTGGGCATGGATTACTTGGTACAACGGCGAGCCAATCTCCTCTTCTCCCTGGGGATCATGCAACTGAGCTCTGCGTCTGGGGAAGTAGCATACTGCCCCATTACCATTAGCGACAGGGTGGCAATACCTGTCACCGGCAGTGAATCCTTTTCCCTCCTGGATACCGCGGCCGAGGACTCCCAAGCCCGATCAGACAAGCTCCAATCCCTTCCAGCGGAGGTGCCTGCCGTGGAACAAATCTCAATGGGTGACTGGCAGGACCGCGCGGAAGAGTCCACTGAGCCTGGAGTACAGACCAACCTCCTGCGATTATGGAACAGGGGACAACGAGTCTTTGGAACAAGCACCGCGCTAGAGGAAGAAGAGGAGTTATACCCACTCCGCGAAACAGCACCACCACAACCACCAAAATAGGACCACATGCTCCACTCACGACTCTCACCTACACAACGGCAAGACTTCCGTGACCTACTGGACTCATTTGCAGACATCTTTGCGGGATCTGCAGTTGACTTAGGGGCCGTGGAAGCGTTCCACGTCATCTCCACGGGGGATTTTGCACCACAAAACAGAAGGTGCGGCGCATCCTCCCTGATAAAGAGGAGATCATCATGGAAGGACTCGCGGAACTCAAAGCGCAAGGGGTAATCGTCCTTATCGTCAGCCCCTGGTGTGCCAACTTGGTCATCATGGGGAAACCGGATGGATCTAAGCGATTCTGCGTCGACTTCCGCGACCTCAACAGAGTAACCGAAGAGGATGCATACCCCATGCCCCTGATCGTGGAAGCGTTTCCCGTCTTCCCCGCGGCAGCTTCTCCTGCCTTCCTCTTCGTCTCCTTCTCCAGCGCCGGCAGTCGCTGGGCCCTTCTTGCATCCTGTTCCACCTTCATTGCTTGCAGGCACCGTTGGTTCTTTTCATCGCAGGTGGGGGGCTCTCCGTCCCAGCTGTCCGGAGCGGGGAAGAGACGGAGGATCCCCATCGCGCAGAGTTCCCCTTCGTCCCATTGATTCCGCAGCCTCACCTCAGGCGGTGCTTCATGCCGCCGGCCTCGTGCACCGCGGACCTCACCCATCTCCGGCTCTGGTTTCCACTCCGTTGCGGCCTCGGTGAGCCGCAGCAAACCCTGTCCCTTCGCGATGGGCTGTTCTTGGTCGGGTAGCGGTGACTCGCTGAGTTCGTAGATCACTACTCCGCCCGTCTTCTTTTTTCACCGCTGCGGCCGCGGTGCTTTCCCCGGCCCCTCGCTCCTAACGTACTGTGGTGCCGGCACCTCCTAAGAGGGTTTGAAGTTGGGTTGGGACCGAGCCCGCGGGCAGTGGGACGTTGCGGGATAATGCGAGGAGCAGTTCCATCGCTTGGGCGACGTTCCGCTGGACCTGTGCGAGCTGCTCCGGATCAACGTCCTGGTGGGTGTCTTGGGGAGGTTGTTGCTACTTGCTGCATTTGATGGAGGGCGTGGCAGTGGAGCTGTCTTCACGGGTTCGCTTCTCTTGTTCTTCCGGCGGGACATGGGCGTGGTCTCCGTGGAGGTTGGCGGAGGGCGTGGCGCTGAAGCAGCCTTCCTGCTGGCAATCGCGAATGCCGCGGCTCTTCTGGCCGCGCTTTGAAGCTTGGCCTGCTTGTTAAGCAGAGCGGTTGACATAGTTGGCTATGGAGTGTTTCTTCGTGCTTCTTGTCTGACTGCCGCTGCTTTTGCGTATGCTTGTGCATCCTGAGTCTGTCTTCCGCTTTCCCCTCGTGACATGACCTACTGTCCTGCCACCTCCTCCTTTGCTGCTTTCCTAGCTGCTGCCACCGCTGCCTGTGCAGCTGCTGTCTCATCTTGTGTTGTGGTCCCCTCTATCGGTCCCCTTTCCGCGATCACCTGTACTCCTCCCACTTCAGCCTCCTTTTCCACAGCGGCTTTGTCCTCCGGAGCTGCATGTTCAGCCACAGTCCCTACCCCTGCAGTTAGTTCCGCCACCACTTGTTCCACTGCCTCTTGTGCCTTCCGCTTTTGTTCTTTTGCCATCCGATGCCAGAGTGCCTGCAGTTGCTTCTGCATGTCCGTGAGCACGGAGGAGTCGCGAAGATACTACTGGGCCTCTTCATTCTTGGTGAGGGTTTGGTATTTCTCCTCTCGATAGACCTCGACAGCCACCCGGGCCCAGTGGGGTACCGCCTCCTCCGTGAGTGCGGTGTTCGTGTTCTGCAGCACCTTCCATAATCCTTCTACCACTGCGGTCGCGGTGCGTTGACGTAGAGCACCATCATGGGTCATCTCCCAGCATTTGTTGATGGCGCCATACCGATGCTCATATTGCTGGTCCGCCGCGGAGATGTCTGCAAGTTCTGTTGCTATGTACTACATTCCCCATCTACTGCCGACGAGCCCGACCAGGTAGCCCCATCTCCAGACCTTTGCCGCAGTCTTTTGGTCTTGCAGTTTCATCGTTCCTGCTGGCATGTGTGCGGCGTGGTAGATGGTGAGCGCACGGGCGCGCTCCTGGAGCAGGTGTACATAGCGGCGCGTGGGGTTTGCGTTCTGGTCGCGGCGGACCAGAAACCACCACTTGCGGGCGGCATTCACGTGGCGGTCTGGGTGTTCCGTGTCGAGAAGTGTCGCCACACCCGCCATGGCCTGCGCTGGGCGGAAATTGAGGAGGTCACGGAGTGCCGAGATGAGACGCTCTGCCCGTGCCGTTTCCAATAACTACGCAAGTCGTGCTTACTCCCCAAGGGCAAGAGCAGTTTTGGCGGCGCCCTTCAGGACCACTTGCCAGGCGGAGTTGAAGAGGGAGCTGCCCAATTGTGCACATACTACCTCCATGAGTTCGTCTTGCAGGTGGAGGATGACGCTGCTCACCACATCCAGCAGGTGGTCAGTCTTGGGTTGGTCTCCGCTGTCACCGGAGCTCTCCTCCAGACGAGTCTATGCTTACACACACTTACACGCACTTACACACACGTACACGTACTTACACATACTTACATACAGTTGTTTGCACTCACACACTTACACACACTTACATAGACTTACACACACTTACACGCACTTACATGCACTTACACGTACTTACACGCACTTACACGCACTTACTCGTACTTACACGTACTTACATGCACTTACACGCATTTACACGTACTTACACACACTTACACGTACTTACACACACTTACACGCACTTACATGTACTTACACGCACTTGCACGTACTTACACGTACTTACACGTACTTGCACATACTTACACGCACTTACGCGCTCTTTCACACACTTACACGTATACACACACTTACACGCAGTTAATTATACTTACACGCACTTACACAAACTTACACGAACTTACACGCACTTAAACGCACTTACACGTACTTATATGCTCTTACAAACACTTACATGCACTTACACATACTTACACACACTTACACGCGCTTACACGCACTTACACATACTTAAACGCACTTACATGCACTTACACACACTTACACGTACTTACATGCAGTTACATGCATTTACACGCACTTATACGCACTTACACGCACTTACATGCACTTACACAAACTTACACACAGTTACACACACTTACACACACTTACACGCACTTACACGCACTTATATGCACGTATACGCACGTACACACACTTACATGTACTTACTCGTACCTACACACACTTACAGGTACTTACACACACTTACACGCACTTATACGCACTTACACGCACTTACACATAGTTACACGTACATACACGTACTTACACGCACTTACACGCACTTATACACACTTACATGCACTTACACGTACTCACATGCGCTTATACGCACTTACACGCACTTACACGCACTTACACGCACTTACAAGCACTTGCACGTACTTACACATACTTACACGCACAGACACGTACTTATACACACCTACACGCAATTACACGCACTTACAAGCACGTACAAGAACTTACACGCACTTACACGTACTTACACGTACTTACGTGCACGTACACGCACTTACACGCACTTACACACACTTACACACACTTACACGCACTTACACATACTTATACGCAATTACACGCACTAACACGCACTTGCACACACTTACATGCACTTACACGCACTAACACGCACTTACACGCATTTACACGTACTTACATATAGTTTTTTGCACTTACACACACTTACACACACTTACATGAACTTATACGCACTTGCATGCACTTATACGTACTTACACGCACTTACAAACACTTACACACAATTACATGCACTTACACACACTTATATGCACTAACACACACTTACACGCACTTACACGTACTTACACGCACTTACACGCGGAGTGGTGCGGACTGTTGCGGAGTGGTGCGAACTGGTTGCGGGGTGGTGCGGACTGTTTGCCGAGTGGTGCGAACTGGTTGCGGAGTGGTGCGAACAGGTTGCGGAGTGGTGCAAACTGGTTGCAGAATTGTGCAAACCGGTTGCGTAGTGGTGTGAAATGGTTGTGGAGTGGTGCGAACAGGTTGCGGAGTGGTGCGAACTGGTTGAGGAGTGGTGCGAACTGGTTGTGGAGTAGTGCGAACTGGTTGCAGAGTGGTGTGAACTGGTTGCCGAGTGGTGCGAACTGGTTGCGGAGTGGTGCGCACTGGTTGCGGAGTGGTACAAACTGGTTGCGGAGTGGTGCGAACTGGGTGTGGAGTGGTGCGAACTGGTTGCGGAGTGGGGCGAACCTGTTGCGGAGTGGGGCGAACTGGTTGCGGAGTGGTGCGAACTGGTTGCAGTGTGGTGCGAACTGGTTGTGGAGTGGTGCAAACTGGTTGCAGAGTGGTGCGAACTGGTTGCCGAGTGGTGCGAACTGGTCACGGAGTGGTACAAACTGGTTGCAGAGTGGTGCAAACTGGTTGCGGAACGGTGCAAACTGGTTGCGGAATGGTGCAATTTGGTTGTGGAGTGGAGCGAAAAGGTTGCAGACTGGTGCGAACTGGGTGCGGAGTGGTGTGAACTGGTTGCGAAATGGTGCGAACCGGTTGCGGAATGGTGCGAACTGGTTGCGGAGTGATGCGAACTGGTTGCGGAGTTGTGCAAACAGGTTGCGGAGTGGTGCAAAGAGGTTGCGGAATTGTGCAAACCGGTTGCGGAGTGGTGGGAAATGGTTGTGGAGTGGTGCGAACAGGTTGCGGAGTGGTGCGAACTGGTTGCGGAGTGGTGCGAACTGGTTGCGCAGTTGTGGGAACTGAATGCAGAGTGGTGCGAACTTGATGCGGAGTGGTGCGGACTGGTTGTGGAGTGGTGCGGACTGGTTGTGGAGTGGTGCGGACTGTTTGCGGAGTGGTGCGAACTGGTTGCGGAGTGGGGCGAACAGGTTGCGGAGTCGTGCAAACTGCTTGCGGAATGGTGTGACCTGGTTCCGGAGTGGTACGAACTGGTTGCGGAGTGGTCCGAACGGGTTGCGGAGTGGTACAAACTGGTTGCGGAGTGGTGGGAACTGGTTGGGGCATGATGCAAACTGGTTGCGGAGTGGTACGAAATGGTTTCAGAGTGGTGCAAACTTGTTGCGGTGTGTTGGGAACTGGTTGCGGATGGTGTGAGCTGGTGTGGCGTGGTGTGAACTGGTTGCGGAGTGGGGCGGAATGCTTGCGGAGTGGGGCAAACTGGTTGCGGAGTGGTGCGAACTGGTTGCCGAGTGGTGCGAACTGGTTGCGGAATGGTGCGAACTGGTTGTGGAGTGGAGAGAACTGGTTGCAGAGTGGTGCAAACTGGTTGCGGAGTGGTGCAAACTGGTTGCGGAGTGGTGCGAACTGGTTGCGGAGTGGTGCAAACTGGTTGCGGAATGGTGCGAACCGGTTGCGGAGTGGTGGGAACTGGTTGTGGAGTGATGTGAACTGGCTGCGGAGTGGTGTGAACTGGTTGCGGAGTGGTGCGGACTGTTTGCCGAGTGGTGCAAACTGGTTGCAGAGTGGTGCAAACAGGTTGCGGAGTGGTGCAAACAGGTTGCGGAATGGTGCAAGCTGGTTGCAGAGTGGTGCGAACTGGTTGCGCAGTGGTGCAAACTGGTTGCGGAATGGTGCAAACTGGTTGCGGAATGGTGCGAACTGGTTGTGGAGTGGTGCGAACTGGTTGTGGAGTCGTGCGAACTGGTTGTGGAGTGGTGTGAACTGGCTGTGGAGTGGTGTGCAGTGGTTTCTGTGCCCTGGCTTTGCTTTCTGTGACCCAGCTTTTGTTTCTGTGACCCGGTTTTCGGTTCTGTGACCCGGCATTGGTTCATGTGATCCGGCTTTGGTTTCTGGGACCCGGCTTTGGTTTATGTGACATGGCTTTGGTTTCTTTGACCGGCTGTGGTTTTTGTGACCCGGGTTGGTTTCTGTGACCCGAATTTGGTTTATGTGACCCGGCTTTGGTTTCTGTGACTCGGATTTGGTTTCTGTGACCCGGCTTTGGTTTCTGTGACTCAGATTTGGTTTATGTGACCTGACTTTGGATTATGTGACCCGGCTTTGGTTTCAGTGACCCGGCTTCGGTTATGTGATCCGGCATATGTTTCTGTGACCTGGCTCTGGATTCGGTGACCCGGCTTTGGTTTCTGTGACCAAGCTTTCGTTTCTGTCACCTGGCTCTGGTTTCTACAACCCGGCTTTGGTTTCTGTGACCCAGCTTTAGATTTTGTTATCCGGCTTTCATTTATGTGACATGGCATTCGTTTATGTGAACCGACTTTTGGTTCAGTGACCCGGCTTTCGTTTATGTGACCCGGCTTTTGTTGCTGTGACCTGGCTTTTGCTTCTGTGCCCCGGCTTTGCTTTCTGTGTCCTGGCTTTGGTTTATGTGACCCGGCTTTGGTTTCTATACCCCGTCTTTGGTTTATGTGACTCGGCCTTGGTTTCTGTGACCCGGCTTTCATTTCTGTTACCCATCTTTGGTTTATGTGACCTGGCTTTGGTTTATGTGACATGGCTTTGGTTTATGTCATCCTGCGTTAAATTCTGTTACCCGACTTTGGTTTTTGTAACCGAGCTTTGGTTTATGTGACCCGGCGTTGGTTTCTCTGACCCGGCTTTGGTTTTTGTGGCCCGGCTTTGGTTCTGTGACCCACCTTTCGTTTCAGTGACTCCGCTCTGGTTTCTGTGACCCAGTTTTGCTTTATATGACCTGGGTTTGGTTTCTGGGACCCGGCTTTGCTTTCTGTGACCCGGCTTTGGTCTCTGTGACCCGGCTTTCGTTTATGTGAACCGGCTTTGGTTTCTGTGACCCGGCTTTGGTTTCTGTGACCCGGCTTTGGCCTATGTGACCCGGCTTTGGTTTCTGTGACCCGGCTTTGCTTTCTGTGACCCGGCTTTGGTCTCTGTGACCCGGCTTTCGTTTATGTGAACCGGCTTTGGTTTCTGTGACCCGGCTTTGGTTTCTGTGACCCGGCTTTGGCCTATGTGACCCGGCTTTGGTTTCAGTGACCCGGCTTTCGTTTCTGTGACCCGACATTGGTTTCAATGACCCGACTTTGGTTATTGTGACTGGCGTTGCTTTCTGTGACCCAGCTTTGGTTTATGTGACCCGGCTTTTGTTTCTGTGACCCGACTTTGGTTTCTGTGACCTGGCATTGGTTTATGTGGCCCGGCTTTGGTTTATATGATCTGGCTTTGGTTTCTGTAACCCGGCCTTCGTTTCTGTGACCCGGTTTTGGTTTATGCGACCCGGCTTTGGTTTCTGTGGCCCAGCGTTGGTGTACGTGACCCAGCTTTGGTTTTCGTGACCTTTCTTTGGTTTCTGTGACCCAGTTTTGCTTTCTATGACCAGTTTTGGTTTCTGTGATCCGGCTTTGGTTTCTGTGACCCGGCTTTAGTTTATGTGACCCGGATTTTATTTTTGTGACCCGGCTTCGGTTTCTGTGACCGAGCTTTGGTTTTCGTGGCCCGATTTTGGGTTCAGTGTCCCGGCTTTGGTCTCTGTGACCCCGTGCTAATTTCTGTGACCCGGCTGTTTTTGTGACCCGGCTTTGGTTTGTGTGACACGGCTTTGCTGACAGTGACCCGGCTTTGGTTCCTGTGACCAGGCTTTGGTTTCCGTGCCCCGGCTTTTGGTTTCTGTGACCCGGCTTTGGTTTCTGTGACCCGGATCTGGTTTGTGTGATTCGGCATTTGTTCCTGTGACCCGGCTTTGGTTTTTGTGACCCGGCTTTGGTTTCTGTGACCCGGCTCTGGGTTATGTGACCCGGCTTTGGTTTCTGTGACCCGACTTTGGTTTCTCTGGCCTTCCTTTGGTTTCTGTCACCCGGCTTTGGTTTCTGTGATCCCGCTTTGGTTTACGTGACCCGGCTTTGCTTTCGGTGGCCCGGCTTTGGTTTATGTGACCCGGCTTTAGTTTTTGTGAACTGGCTTTAGTTTCTGTGACCGGCTTTGGTTTCCATGACGCGGCTTTGGTTTGTGTGACCCGGCTTTGGTCTCCGTGACCCGGCTTTGGTTTATGTGACCCGGCTTTGGTTTCTGTGACCCGGCATGGTTTTTGTGACCCGGCTTTGGTTTCTGTGACCCGGCTTTGGTTTCTGTGACCCGGCTTTGGTTTCTGT